>VTPC01005269.1:0-13220 GCA_011009095.1 Ignelater luminosus
TTTTTTTGTCTACCACATATCCCCTAAGAATCCTGATAAATTTTATTGGTTTATGGAACACATTGAACGCGATATTGAAACCGACATTCTTTGGAGCAAAATGGAACCAAAGCTGATACGATTTTATGAAAGTAAAATGGCTCCAGAAATAATCTACAACAACAAGAAGCGTTTTAGAACTCCCGATCATTGTCAAACGGCAATTGATAGACAAGCATCTATTGAAGCTTCCCTTTATGAAAAATCCGAAGAAGCTAATATTGAGTTAGCAAACAGTTTCACTGCCACCCTTGATAAATAGTTGATTACAAAGTGGTAATTGTGTTTGTTAGTTGGAGTTAATAAATGTTTTGTAAAAATGTGCTAACTGGTTTCATACCAAGTCCTGATGAAATTTTATTATTTTGTTTGCTAGCTTTATAATCATTGCAAAGATAATTGCATAGAAAACTGACGAGAGACCAGGTTTTGCCCTCGTAGAATAATTGTGCATTATTTCCGTTGTATGTCATTGAGCAATACTTGAATAGTTACCATTTTTTCCAAAATTTTCCCAAAGTTTCGGAAGATTTTTTGTTTCCAAAAGACACGTCCACTTTTCATACTCAGGCGGGAGAACGATGTGTTAAAATAGTGACGAAAGAATAACTAGAAGCCTATGGTGTCGTTGCCAGAGATGGTTTTGTAAGGACAAGCCTCTTAGAAAAAAATTCGATGCCAAACTTTGAAACAAAGTGGTTACTATAAGGTATAGCTGGAAGGTTGAGAAATGAATACGATATGCAGCTACCTCCACGTGATGCGTTCTGGGCAGTTTTCAAAGGTTTATTATATTTTATTAAAAGTGTTAGATATTCAAATTCAATGCGGGGAATGAAAATAAATTTCAAAAATTTTGAAAACATCCTAAGTATTATACTGTTCTTCAGACAATTTTTAACACATAATGTTAACTAGAAATTTATTTTTATTTTTGATTTATTCAAAGTTTTAAGGCCATTGCAAGAGCATGAAGTGAAAAAATTTTTAAAACATTGTCAAATGATTCTAAACAGCTTCTAACACGTAGTTCTAATTGATAAAACATTTCTGTAAATTCATATTATTTTCGCTCGACCCTAGTGTATATTATCTGTGATAAATCGGTTTAAATTGATTTAGACTAACTTGCATTAATTCACAGGCAATAAAATTTTTTTTTACTAATTTCGATATTTAAGAATTTAAATGAGAAACAATTCCGCATGCATTGCTATAATCCTGCCACTCGACTGTCAAAAATGTTTTAACAAATTCTAAAGCCAAGGGTTATTATTAATTTAATTCCCCGGTAAAAAATTACCGCATAGAAGTAATTCGTAAGATTCAGGAAAACAAAGTCGAGTAAACATTCTAAATGTGGTCGTAAGAGAATGAAGTTGGATGAATATTTTGCTGCTTGTAAACAACTATAACATTCTAGTAATTTGTAATTCTTCTAGTTTGCCAACTAGTTATTTAAATAATGACGGCTTGTTTAATAAAAAATGTTAGAATAAGTAAAGCAAAAACTGTGTTAGTAGTTTTAGTAACAGTTAGTTTACTTAATACAAAATGAAATATATTTTTAGACAATTTCCTACTGAAAGCATTTAGGAAATTAATTTTTTTTTGTAGTACTTTACATAACTCTTATTTCTGAGGTAGGAGAAATAAAACTTAAAAATTAAATAGAGAAGTTTATTTTTTATATTTTTGTATGCAACAACAAGAAAATAAAAAGATTTTAACAGACATGTAAAAGTAAACAATAAGTATTAAATAAACTAACTAGAATTAAAATGAATACGTGCATTGCGAACAACGTAAATGTTGATAGCGTTAAAATACACGCTCCGTTAAAGAAAAATTGCAACAGCTGCATATTTAACAACAAATTTCTGGTTTTAAACAATATGGAAATTCTCTGTATTTATGTAACAAAGCTATTCCATATTAATAAGCCATTATAAACGTACGTTGCATTTACGATTCGCTAATCTAACACCTTAATTCTCTTTAATGCAATAACATGAAATGATTTTCTTATGAAATGAAAACTATTATAATGAGAATTAAGTTACGAATGGATTTGGTTGATGTGCAGTCTTACCCAAAACAAGTTAAGAATAGTTATCACAAAAATTCAAATTTAAGATCTAATGGTGTCCATATCCACCAAGGTCGCCACCGCCAAATCCTCCATGTCCACCGCCAAATCCACCGCCTAATCCACCGCCAAATCCTCCATGTCCACCTCCAAGTCCACCTCCAAGTCCACCTCCGAAACCATGTCCTCCACCAATTCCACCGCCGAGTCCACCTCCGAAACCACCATCATCATGTCCACCGGCGTTGATGATCACTGGGTAAGGTTTCTTGATGATGACAGGAGTGTGAATTTGAACAGGGATTGGCTTGGTGATATGAACTGGGTAAGGCTTAGGCACTGGAACTTTGACGGGTACTGGATAAGGTACCTTAATTGGTACGCTGACTGGGACTGGCACATTCTTGATGACTTGATAAGGCACTGGTTTTTCAACGGGTACTGGATAAGGCTTGTAGACCTTGACGGGATATGGTTTGTCAACTTTAACAGGAACTGGAACCTTGACTGGGTAGGGTACTTTCTTTATAACGGGCACTGGTACTGGTACTGGATGTGGAATTGGAATTTGTTTATGTAAAGTGATATGACTGACATGGCCTTCTTCGATGCCACCGCCTATTCCACCGCCTATTCCACCACCGATTCCACCTCCAATTCCACCACCGAATCCTCCATGTCCACCAAGACCGCCGCCGAATCCTCCATGTCCTCCAAAGTCACCGCCGCCAAGGCCGCCTCCGAAATCTCCTAACCCGTGGATACCTCTTTTATGGGCCTTCTTTGACTCGCCGGCCTCCTCAGCGAAGACTGCCGCGCTCAAAAGAAGGGTTAAAACCTGGTAAATTAATTAATTTAATTAAACTAGTTTTATCTAAGGGTGGATTATCTTACCAGAAACTTCATGTTTATAAGAAGAAGAGGTAAATGCAACTGTGCTGAAGATTTCCAACACCCGCTCGTTTATATACTAACGATGTGCCCCTCAGAATTAGACAAAGTGATTGTACTTTCGCCATTTCCCCCTGTCATCTCCATTAATTTCTGTAAAAGTACACTAAATATGAATCCCATATAGTAGAAGAGTGTGGAAAATAATTCGTACAAAGAATAAAATAGTTTGCACAAGTCGATAAGCATCGATGATTCTCTCCTATTAACTATAGCATATATTGCAAATCAAACCGTGTATTTAGTTAGGGTTTCCCTTTTAGTTATACATATTTATAATAATTCTAGACTAAAACTCGAGTTACTCAAAAAAGTAATTTAACATTTTTCATTTATTGCACAAGATTACCATTATTAACAGTTCTTTAATAAAACAAAATATACAAGCTCATTATTACAAAAGAAATTTGTGAAACACCAAGTTAATTATTTACCAAATACAGAATATAAATCGCTACCAATTACTTTGATGGTCCATCGTGATGAAAGGCTGATTCCACTTATTAGTATAGCAAATAGATAAACACATATAAAATTCACTTAGAGCTAATACTTCCGGCTAATAGATGAATTAGAAAAAGGATTCCATTTTTTGTCTAATTATTTCAGGAAGAACAATTTAAAACTTGTTTTCTATATGTGTTAAGATACATTTTCATTATTACAAGTAACATTCACTCGTCACGATTTCTTGCACGTCGAAATGCATTTATTAAGCTGTTAAGGTAATCCGTCATTAAATTAGAAAAACTGTTCACATAAAAGGGCAGAGTTACATTAATGATGTGTTATAATAGTTAGAAATTAACATCAAGCGAATATCAATAAAAATGTTTGTAAGTTAACCAATTGTTAATTAATTTAAATAAAATTAAGAGTGTACTATGCGAATCGCCGCCGCGCAGAATTAATTTAACGGTGAGTTGCACACAATGATTTTCTAAAAAATTTAGGTTCCATTAATTTAATAAATAATTTATACTTGTAATGTTTTGATGATTTGGCAATAGTGGTACATTTAATAAATTTGTTGGTGATTCGGCAAGCTCTAGAAACAGTTGTGTTTTACCGTCTGTTGAAGAAGCCGCTAATAGTAGTAATGTACAATAGAATGGGAAATACAATTACTTCAATTTCGTTTACAATGATATTCAATTATCTAGTTCTTTGTTAATATACTACCTGAGTTGAACTTTAGAATTTGATAATATTCATAAATAAATGGGTGTGCTATCAAATAGGTAAGCATGAGAATTAAGTAAAAGGTAATTTAGTTTAGTTTCAAATTTCAAAATTGTAAATACATAAATACATAAGAAACTCAGTAAAATATAATAGAAATGGGTAAATGAAAAATCAATGTTTGTCTTTAATTGATAGAAAAATTAATTACGTCACTATTTTGATTTTTGAGAGAAGTGACGACACAAATTCTACCCATTTTCTTATTCATAATTTCGTTTCAGTATGCACAAGTGATGTTTTAGAGAAATAAAATTTCCCGATGCTGCCAGTTCAGGGCAAGTTTACTTTTGTTACCGACCATGAAATGGTAACTACAAAAATAAAGTTGCTAGATAATTTAGGCGTTTCTTTTTTGTAATTAGTATTTCGCAGTACTCAAACTAAAAATTGCATGAAATAACAATTTCACAACCATGTAAACTATTTATTTCGACTGAGTTAGCAGATTTTATAATATTGAAGTTAAGTTTATTTTTAACAACTTTTTATATTCCTATATCTTATAATTTATTTAAAAATTCAATTAATAGGTAAATGTGCACACCTATGCGCACTATATTTTCAATCAATTTTGCCTTACAACTGCACCATTGGATATTGTTAAATTCACAGCTGATGAAAGTAAAAATTATCAAAAATCTTGGGCTGATAAAAAATTATAAAAAAGCTTACATTCTCCTATAATCAATAATAACTTCCTCATTTGCTTCCTTTCTTATTTATTTTAGACATCTGAAACTTGTTCTTTTATTCATGTAATTTAATAAACTAATTGATTATTATTATTAATTGCAACGTGTAAAAGATCAGAAGGCGAAGCTCTATCGTTAATAAAATTCACTTGAAAAGAACTTCTCATCCTAATTATACTTTTTACTGTTGTAATGCTCACTTTTCGCTTTCGTTACATGTGTTAGATTTAATCTGTGCTTTTGGTGTATTGTATTTTTTTATAGTCTTCTTTTGTTGGAGAGGTAATTTTGATAATGGTGAGTTCAGACTTCCAGATAGCAAAAAAAAAAAAGTTTGAAACAAGCTTGAAGTAAGCTTGCCATGACAAGCGTGCAAGCTTGATGCAAGGTTACTTTGACAAGCTTGAATGCTTATATCAAGCATACGACAAGCTTGCCTAGTAAGCCTGCAAGCATGCATCAAGCTTGAAATAAGCTTATATGTTAAGCTTGTATCAAGCTTATTTTACCAGCTTTCAATAAGTTACACATGTCAAGCCTGTAAGTGTATATCAAGCTTGATTCAAGCATGAATTAAGTTTGCAACAAGCTTGAATTTAACTTGTTTTTTAAGCTTAACGTAAGCTTTTACTTAAAAGCCTAAATCAATGAAAAAAATTGAAATGCTTAAAATACAATTGCACTTTTATAATATTATATTTAATATTCACTATTCCAAAACAAAGGAACAAATTTAGTAAGAACGGCCTTTATTTAAATTAATTTTTTACACAAAATAATAAATATTTTTGTGGATTTAATGGTAATTATTTTGAGAAGTTGATTAATTTTATTGTGTGTTTTTTTAATTATTAAATCAAATTAGTATTGACGAATTTTTCTAATTTATTTATAGCAGCAAGCGGGACACAGCAGTGACTTGTATTTCTAGTTAATTTTACTTAATTATAGATCTTATTGGTAAATTGATGAAAGTCAAATTTTTCTTATCACAATGCAGTGATTTGTACATTGGATTTCCTACGTTTTATCTTGGTATTCGGATGAGTGGTCAGGCGTTATTTGGTTATATGAATTCTTACTTGTTTATTTCTCTACAGGTAGCCTATGTGTGATTGATCCTTTGTTATTAATACAGCCAAAATGAATTGAAGTTTGAATTTCTCGACCCGTTCATTTGTAAAGCTTGCTTGGTTTCATTTTACTTTAATTGTGATTTCTTGCGAGAGTTAGGATTTTTTGGTTGCTACTTAATCTTTGCTACTTAATCATAGTGTGAGTTATCAGAAATTAAATCTTGAAATCTTCTCTTGTTTATTTATTGTTATTAAAACTAATCTAAAACCAAACATTAATTTACCTCTTTTAAAATTAAAGGTGCCTTAAAATCTAAAGTCCACTCACTAGTGTCCTGCAATTTATGTTCTTTTTTGTTTTGCCACTAAGACCCGCACTATGCTCTGCCTTTACACAAAGCACTTACACTAAGTCCTGGGGCTTCTTCCTATTTAGCCTTCTTAATTGGTCCTGGTGTTCTAGTAGCTGTAGAACCTCAGCATTGGTGTGCATCTAGCTTTGTGTTTCCTTGCTATTTTCTTGATTTCCTATTTGACGTTGGGGATCTTAAGATCTCGGTGCAGATCATTTCTTATGTATCAGAGTGCGTTTACCATGAAATTATTGGATGAAGCTAATGTTCGTTTTTTTCGCACGTCCCCGCAGTTGGATGCCATAAAGCTATACCTGTTTAAGTACTTGTTTGTATATCAAAATTTTGTTGTCTACTGCTAACTGAGGATTTTGTCCTAGTAGCCAGGAGTATTGATTAAACTTAAGTATTAATTTTCTTTTCCATGTAAGTTTTTTGTCAAGTGTGAAGCCCAGATATTTAGCCTCGTCTTCTTTAGGTATTTGTGTTCCATTAATATTTAGAGGGTGATTATTTAATTTTTTATTAGTGAAGTTAATGCACCGACTTCGTTTCATTTAATCTGATCTTCTGTTTCTTGGTTCAACCAGTTATTTTCTTGCATGCATCGTGTAGTTTTTGCGTGGCAGTATTACCATCTTTACTCACATTTATAAGTGCTGTGTCATCCGCAAACGTGGCTATTGTTATATCTTGCATTTCGAGAATGCTGTGTGTGTACAGGAGATACAAAATGAGTTCGAGAACTCTTCCTTGTCGTACCCCTGCTATAATTTCTGTAAGATCTAAGTATTCGTCTTCTTGTTTTATCCTAAATAGTATGTCACAAAGATAAGATTTAAGTAGCTGAACATATTGTACTGGTAATACTTTATGTAGTTTATTTATTAAGCTTTCATGCCAGACCTTATTAAATGCTTGTGTTACGTCAAGAGATACTGCACAACAAACAAGTTTTTCTTTTAGGGCTTTTTCCATGATGTTGATTATTCTAGGTACTTGATCAATAGTACTGTTTTTCTTTAAAACCAAATTGGAAGTCTGGTATTAGGAGACTTCTTTCAATTATCGATTTTGGTCTTTTAGTAATAATTTCTCAGTTTCGAGATTATCAAGAGTAGGGATATCGGCCGATATGATTTTACATCGTTTGGTGGCTTTTCTGGTTTGGGCAACACGATCATCTCAGCTACTTTCCAGATTGATGGTACATGTTTTAATCTGAACGTCGCCGCATTGACGGGGTAGGTTAGCATTATTATACCTTTTTTTGGGTAAGTGTTTCAAGATTTTTCCTGTAATTAGGTCAAAACCTGGTGCCTTCTTAGGATTTATGTTGTTTTTGATTTTATTGGTGACTTCTTTTGGAGTTACTTGTGTTATTTCTTGTGATCTTTCATTTTGTACTTTTTCTAGGATAGTTCCATCAGTTTCATTTGGCTGGAATGTTTCAGCAAGTTTCTCGGCAAACAGAACAGCTTTTTGCTTGCTGTCGCTTGCCTATTGTCCATTATCTTTTTTTACTGGAGGTATTGATTTTATTGGTCTTTTTATTTTTCTTATAACCTTCCTCAATGAGTATTCTGTTTCTGCGTCTGGCTTCAGATCTTTAATATATGAAACTTTGAGGATCGGTCGTTAAAGGATTCTTTGGCACAACGTCAGATTAGTTGCTGTGGAAGGTAACGACACCTCAAGATTCCGTTCTACTTCCGATCATACCGTCCGACGTAGGCTATTTATCTCCATTCAAGTGAATCTCTGGTTGATCCGTGCAATTGGTGTACATCTGGGCCGCCTGTTCTACTATCTCAACGTGGTCGGCGTTAAATTAAAATTTTATCCGTTTTTAGTTTTGTTCAAATAATTTAAACTTAATCTACTCTTTATAATCACAGCTGTATTAATTAACGCCACTTAAATGCATTCATTGATTGTTTTAGTTTATTTTTTTAGTAAATTCTTTTGTCATATAAATAAAAGAAAAGTAAGAAAACAACTTAGGAAGCGTGGGTTAAGAGGGGTATTTTGTGTTTTGCGTAATTTGTTGCAGATTTTTCTCCGTTCCACATTTACAGCACTGTAGATTCTGAAGTTTCGGACCTTTGTGGAAGTCTGGTTTCTTTCCTACTCTTAGTGTAGTATAATTATAAGTGTTTTTCTCTTTTAAAAAATCTTATTTGAAAATTGGATTTATTGTATGTTCATTTGAATTGTTTAAGGGATGAGATTAAAATTTTTGAAAGGAAACTTATTGAAAATTTAGATTAACAATTTGTGATTCTTAAAACTGCTTTTTTGCTGATTTCACTAATTTTATTCTTACTGTTTTT
This sequence comes from Ignelater luminosus, assembly GCA_011009095.1. Classification (NCBI taxonomy): domain Eukaryota; kingdom Metazoa; phylum Arthropoda; class Insecta; order Coleoptera; family Elateridae; genus Ignelater; species Ignelater luminosus. Next base: position 8,779 of record VTPC01005269.1, read on the forward strand.
TATAATTTGTTAAAATTTGTTTTTGTAGTTATTGTTTTCCCCTTGGAAAAACCGGCGCCCTTGATAGGTTTTTTAATGTGTGTATTAATTAAAGATTTCCTGTGTTTTATTGAGTGTATGACCCCTTCTTATCTTCACCCAAGCCCACCGACTGAGTTTAGCCGGCCTAAGACCATTAGCGTCTTAGTTAAACTAGAGTTATATATTGTAACCCGAGGTTACGTTACACTGTGGATCTGTAAAAATTGGAATTTGTTAACTAAAACTTTTTTTGCGTGCTTTGTAGGGATCTATAATTTTATGCTTCGAATATTTTAAATTTGTATTTTGTTATCTCGTTTAGTTAATACATATCGAACCAATACTTTTTTAAAATGTACACTAAAACTAAATATACAGGTTTCTAATTAATTAAAGTTATAAAAAAGGCATGTACTGTAAATCTTCAGCACGGGTTGTAAAATCAGCTAAACTATATGGCCTTCAGAACATTACTCTGTCAAATAATCTTCCTATAAAGATTAGCTGCTACTTCTTGAAACTTTAGTTACAATTAATACTTTTCTAACTCTAATTACAGCAAATAAATTATTGTGAATTATGGCATTTATTTTGATACTTTTAAACGTTTGTTAAAGATTATATCTGTGATACGAGTAATACATTCTAGAGCATAAATATTATATTGTTATTCTAATTGCTATTTACATTCAAAAAGTTAGAATTATAAGAACCAAGTACATGTAAAGGGCTTATGTCGTTTGCATTTTGTAATAAGATAAATCTATATTGTTATTATTATTATCATTAATTGTTGATATGTAGAATCGAGAAAAACATACGTAACTGGAATAAATTTTGGTCAAGTTGCAGTAATCGTAGAAGTAATAAATAGTCTGTCATGTTTAAAGATTTGGGGATAAGAATTTACAAGAATTGAGATATTGGATTCTTTACTTAAAAAAAAAATTAAAAAAATAACGCGTTGTAACGGTCACTTCTCGTTACCGTTCCATGTGTAATGGAACTACTCGTTGGGGCGTTCTGGCATTTTTCAAATTCCCTTTTTGAAGGGATACATTTATAATGCTGAGTTCACTCTAACACCTCGTGCAATTTTTCTTGTAGCTTTATTAAGCTCAAAAACAATTGTTGGGTTGACGAATTTTCCGTTTATTTCATTATAGCAAGCGGAATAGGAACAGGATACATTCTCTTCCGTCTTTAAGTTTAATTTTTAAAGTATGTTGAACTCTCACAGCTGAGACTTGTTTCCTGGTTAATTTACCTCTTCGTACATAAGATTAGTGGCTTGATTAAGCAGTGATTTGCAGGTTGATCTCCTATTTTTTTAGTTAGTTATTTAGTTATTTTTTTAATCAAAGTTTACGTTGGAGGGGACGTGATGTGTGAATCGGATCGAGCACTGAGTAGGCAGTAGGCTTATGCATTTGTGCACGTGAGAATTTTAAGTGCAGCATAAACTTCTGCTACTTGTGTCAAGCTTCAACTCTGCTAGAGTAAGAGAAGAGTATCTTTGCCTTTTCAAGGTCTCATAAAAGATGTTTGATCTTATTTAGCTTGTTTCGGAGTCTGGAGTTTGTGTGAGCCACATTTAATCGGAGGCCAACTTGAGGCCGTGATCCGACACTGGTGGTGAAAATTTGTTTTTTTACTACATGTTAGAAATCACCCAAATACCTTCAGACGATTTCTTATAAAAAACAAAATGATTAGAGTTTTTAAAATTGTATAAATATTCATATTAGTTTGGCTCTTTAAAGAAATGTTTTTGGAAAACTTAGGAAGTGTGGGCTAAGAGGGTCTGTTTGTGTGTGTTGCAGATTTTCGCAGATTTCAGTTTTTTTCGCAGCGCTGTGGAAAAAAGTTTTTGCTAGTTTAAATTTTACATACTGTCTTGAATTTTAATATTAAAATAGCTTTATAGTGTTTCTATGAATGCGTTTAGTGATAAATCTTTAATGTTAAAAACAAAATTTTTATTGAATACCCAGATAATACTCTTTTCCCGATTTGAATAACTTTAATTAGGTTTAGATTAGATTTTGACAACTTCTTCTTTGATAAATCTCCAGTAAGAATTCAAAAGATGGATATCGAGTATCTCAGAAGGCCAAGCCAATCCAGCTACCCAGTAAGATCGCATTTAAGTAATTTTGTATTTACATACTCCAGTGTGCTGAGACTTTATTGTGTTGATATCACGAACATTATCTAGTAGCAAATAGAGCGTTTTTTAGCAACAATATTTAAGTTAAAGTAATATTACTGTTAGGTTCGATCCGACCGACGTTTTGTCGCTTTTGCTTTTTGATTTATTTTACCAGAAGGATGCTCGCTAGTTTTGAGACACCCTGTTCAGCAAAAACATGTTTAGAACTGTCATAGTTCCTAAAAAATAAATAGTATTGCCTAGCATTGCATTTTTGACAAATCTGTCAACAATTTCATTATCACACTTCTGCATGACATTTTATCCAAACAAAGGTTATTTCGCTAACTTCTTACGCCAAGACGTAATCTTGCATTCCACATAAAATTGACTCTAGTTTAACTAGGATTGTCTATGGCCCTAGGCCGACTAAAATTCAGTTGAACTGGGCGAGAATAAGAAATTACGTAACAATAAAACACTAAGTACTTCCAACAAGGGCATTATTTCGGCACCAATACTGGAAACCTCGGACCCAGAATCCACCAACGTTTCAACCTCACGCCCATGCACCAGAAGATTGATGAAAGGTCGTTTACTGGAACAACTAATAGGCAATAAAGCGAGAACTTTCGAAAGCATGCAAAATGATCTGCAGTCACTCGGTCCAATCAGCCGTAGGCTGATTCCCAGCAGACTCGGATGTAGTCATGCAACCAGAAGTTCCGGGTGTACTTTTCCTTGTTATTGCAGCGAGGACACGTACGTACAATATAATTTCTCAAACCACACTTAAAGAAAAAGTGTTTTCAAGGTCATTCGAACGTATGACCACTTTTTTGGCAACAAGAATAGGTGGAAGCCCTATTTACCATAGCTTCGCCCTTATGTTTGACGTAGACGGTTTATACAATTCCGGCTCCAATACTTTTGATACAGAAAAAAGTGAACGTAACTTAGCTAACTTCTCCAAGCAGCCTTCAGCTCCTCCAATTGATGATGCAAAAACAACAACTCTTCTGAAAAACAGGCAAGAAGGTTTCTTTGAATTATCTAAACTTTCAATGATTCGATAGGGCGCTTTGACAATCTGTTGAATAAACTTTCTACGGCAGCTGTGTAAATAATACCTTTTTCATCCTTACGCTGCGGACGAGACTTAATCTTATCCTTTAGAGACTCGTCGTAATTCGGTGGAAGGAAATATACCTCTAATTTTAGCTATCGCTAGTTTTTGTTTATTAAAATTAGGCACCACTGAGTCTTTCGTGGAGTTATCAGTGTTTTCATCTCCCAACCAAGCCAGATTAAATTTATTTTTATAACTTGAGCTTTAGAAATTAGAGGGACGTTTAGATGCTGCTACCAGACCAAATGCGATTTGACCCAGATGACAGTAGGTAGCGAGAAAGCCGGTTTATCCCGCCCCTCTTTAAAGAAACCAAGGAAGAATTTCCATCTAAATTAACTTCGATTCTAAACCGCTTCTAGGAAGAAAAAAACTGGGAACAAAAAATTCTATCACATCTACAGAAAAATAAAAAGGAAATAGCTTATTTCAATATGTAGGCCTTTCTATACAATATCACTGTTCTTGCCACCACTAGAATTTTGGAAAGCGCCGGTCACAGACCGTCTTTTTCGGAAGAAAATCCCACAACTTGTATTGACTCGCCCAACCAGTCCGAACCATTTTCCGCAGGAAAATTTTAAATGCTCAAATTAATTTCTATTAAAAGAAACTTAATCCAGAATCCAATTAGCAAAAACTAGTAGGGATTTGATAGTTAACGTCGGTCCAGTAAATTAACTACCTACACCAGAGTGTAGAATAATAAATAAACAATGGCGTCACAAAAATTACTAAAAATCTCTAACCTTACTGGAATTACCTAACCCACTAATAACCAGATCCTAAGGCTAAACCAATAAACAAAAATTATCATACTAAGAGCTGTTCAAATGCCTTGAAACTAGAAGCATGAGTCTACTAAATGTTGAAATTACTATACTCTGCGTCCCTCTTACAATGATAATAAAATAATGTAAATTGTCAACCACAAAAGATTCACAAAATAATTCAAAAGAAATCACAAGAGAATTAATTTAATCCCTCGGTGTGAATTCATCAACCCTAATCATCTCTCTAAACTAGAGAAAACTATAAAAAAATGAAAGGACACACTAAAAGTACAGATTAACCAATCACATAGAACGGTAGTTGAAAGTGACCGTTACAAGATGGAGTTTAATGATCTCAACGATCAAG
>VTPC01005270.1:0-34021 GCA_011009095.1 Ignelater luminosus
TGAGTAACTTTGATGTTTTAGAAATACTTAGCATGTTAATCATGCAGGTAATGGAAGTGGTAATGCAGTTGATGGTTTATATTGCAGTACAAGAACTATGCCCATTATAGGCTTAATTAAACAAATCTATCTCTGTAACAATTCAGAAATAGGCGCAAATTGTTTGGAATTATCAATACTATCATCTTTTGAAATAATAAACAATTGTTCATATGTTTTAAAAAGGTTTTCTTACCTCTGGTACTTGTGCTGTGCTTTTCTTCTTCTCTACTATTCTCTAACGAAATACCTTATCATAATTAATTTAAGAAATGTTTTCTGTTTGTTCATAATGATATGGTTCAATGTCAGAACCATGATCAGAACAAAGTTTGTCAAAAATAATACTTCAATTAAAGAAGAAGGAAAAAGTATTGCACTGAGATTTACACATGCCCTAGGAATACCCACAACAAGTAAACTACTTAGGTATCAGTACTAACTTGAAGAAAATAAAAATATTTAAAAAAGAATTATGTGAAAAGAAGGATATAAAATGAAATAAAGTAAACAGTAAATTAATTATAATTTTTTTGACTTTTTTCAATTCATCATTGTCATCTACAGAAACATGGTTTATATTGCATTTATGAATTTACCTACAAATTCAAACATGAAAACGCCATGGATAAGTCTTTATGGATATAGTATCTAAAACGTTATTTCCTTAAAAGTCTATTATCAAATTTATCAAACTAATATTATTTCAAGATAAAATTAGAAAAACTTGAAAAATAAATAAATGTAAAGGGAACCTGAAATATCTATACTTTCTTATTTAGAGGGTTACTAACCTACCTACCTACTTATATATTCTAGGAAAAAGGATTTAGCACCAACTTCTCATTTAAATTTAAAATTCTATAGTAGTAAAAAGGGTTTAAAATTTTACCTGAGTTGCCATTGTTAAAGAACAAGTTGTACTTGCCGTTCTAACTGTTAATGGATTAGCTAGGTTTTAAGAATGCTTCCTAATTAACTTATTATTTATGTTTCTATGGATTTTACTAAGCTTCTTTGGAATGGTTTATTTACTTTATCCTTTTCGCAGTTTCATTTCTATAAAATTGTTGGATTTTAAAAACAGATGAATCATCGGAAAGAAACCAAAAGAAAACTATTGATAATATATACCTAGTATACTACTACATACAAATCACAAAATCAAAATAAAATTATTTAGAAAATGTTTTAATATTGAAACGAGAAACTAAAATAGAAAGAGAAACATTAAGAAGCTGAAGGTGATTAAATTAGAGCAAAGCTGCACATTTGTAAGAGAAATTCATTGCTGTTCCTTGTTTTCAAAAAAGCTCAGAGTTTATGTGAGAATTTGGAATCTTCTTTGTAATAAACAAATAGAAGTACTATTTATTTAGAGTGACTATCATAGTAATCTATGCTGTATTTTAATGATTAGTTTATCTAATGTAATTGTGAAAAATGGTGATCTTCAAAATTGAGGCGAGTTCTTACAGCCTTTGCAGCTCTGTCTTTGCATTACGATATTCATTTTTTTAAGTTAAAAAACAAAACAAAAACTACAAAGATTTCTGTTAGCAATAAACCACTAAAACAAAAGAATAATACCTTTCGGAAATCCTATTAAAGAACAGTAATTTAGTAGTACTGTAATAATTCCATTAAAATTAAAAACAAAGACAGATTGATGAAAATTTACATTCATGATCTACTACATAAAAATAAAAAGAAAATGAAATAGAAAAGTTAATTACTAAACTAGCATAATAGTTTAAACTTTTAAACTGCAGTTCTTTTTTATTTTATTCTGCTTTTATCTAGTAAATCATGAATGTAAATTTTCTCTAATTTTTGCTAATTTTTTTTATTAGAGAACTTTTTGAATATACTCTTGTTTTCAGATGAAAAGTGTCGTGCACAAGAATTTATAGTTAGTACAGTGCATTTTTTAATTACAGAATTCAGAGTAGGCCATGACTTACAATTTCTATAACAGTGTATATGACATTGATGCTGTTCGCCTAAAAAAAGTTACCAGTCACCAGTCATCACATTGCATTGGTTTTGTACACTGTAAAAATGAACCACAGCCTACTCTGAATTCTATAATAAAAAAATGCACTGTAGCTTTCTGAAACAAATCTCTTATTTCTCTCGTTTCCAATTTGAAGCTCACATGTATACACTCTTATGGAGTACCTATGGTGTGCCTATAAAAGTAAAAACTATTTTGCCAATAGATTCTAGACTTAAAAAGTACTAAAACAGTCAGAATAGACCTTTTTCTTAACTTAATTTATGTAGATATGGGATGTTCAAGTTTTAATAATAATATGGCATTTGATTCAGTCCTACATAATTGGCTAGAAAAAGTTATAAAGTCAGCCCAAATGCTAGTCAGTTATTATCGTCTTTAATGTAGAAGATCATCTTATTGATAAAAAAAAAGAACATTGGAGAAGTATGTATCAGCTTGATACATTTTAAGGAGGTTCTTGAGCACTTTATGATTCTGCTTAGCACCCATAGTAATTGTAACTCCTGAATAAGTCACAAGCTGACTTTAAGATACATACATACAAAAACGTCAAACTGATTCATTTAGTTTACATCAAGAATGTGCAACCGAAGCTTGATGTGGGCCTGGTTGCATATGTTTTATATGGCGTTATTAACCCTCAGGGGTCTGATTGCCCATCTATAGTTTATATGGACTATCACATAAAACTGTTTGCAGAAACAAAACAACTTTATGCTCTCACTAATAGCACAAAGATCTTCATAGAAAATATAAAAATAGAGCAAATGTGTGCATTCATGAATATTAGAAATAATAATTAGCAGAAACTATTTCAGGCATTGAGACACTACCAACAAACTTAATGTAGAGAGAGGTATCTTAGTATTCAACAGCCAAGAAGCATCGAGCATGCTGACAATTGGAATGGTTTCAATCAGGATGGTTTTAACCAGTTTACACAGTCCTGTTCAAGACTAGGTTTTGATCAGGTGGTCAAAACTGAATTTTTCTAAATTAATCACAAACCTTTTAGCTTTAAACTGGCTCTCAATTATTTAATTCGTTTATTACAAATAGAAATAATAAAACAATAAAATTACAAAAAAATTGATACACAATAAAGAACTATAATAACAAACAAGTCTTTGATTTTTAATTGCATCTTTATATTAATTCTGCTAATCAGGTTTTGAATGAATTCCTGTGGGATATTCTCTCATTCTTTCCCAAGAGCCATTCGCTTATCTATGTAGGAACTAATGGAGACTGACAGAAAAGTTGATTTGTTCCCTTTTATGAGCTTTTTGGTATTAATTAAATACATCTAACATAAGTCTATTTAAGGCGATCTATCAGCAACGGTTTCTAAAGGCTTTACATCTCTCGAGAGGGTTTTAGTTCTTTCTAGGCTAGGAAACCTGTAATGAACTTGCATTCAACTTTTGTAAAATAAGAATTAAAAGATTAAGACATAATTTATGTTCAATTTCTACAAAGTTTTCATTCAAAAACTATTTACAGGCTATTGCATTATCAGTTATGACTAGATATTCTAAAACCAATAACCCAATTTGTACTACTTGCATTTAGCTTTTCTAGAAAATTCTTTGTAATCACTTAAATTGTTGAAAAACCTTAAAGATTAAACATTATTTGTGACTATTTTGTCTACCTTTCTCAGAAGTATTTTCTTTTGCCATCAATTCAAATATACAGGGTGTCCCCAGATAAGGTTTAGAATAGGTGTAATGGATAAAAAAATTTCAAGATTCGAAAAAACTTATTCTTTATAAAAGTTTTTGCTTACTTCAAAAGTAACTTTTGTCGAGTTAAAAATTCAAAATTTTATACGGGGTGTTCAGTAACTTACTTTTATATACAAACCAAAATACAAAACAACATCTCAAATGAAATAATCTACTACTGCATCTTAATTAGTCCATCACCTATTCCCTGACACAACTCCAGCCTTCTTCTCAATACTCGAGGAAAACTTGATGTAACTCTTCCGGTCGAATTTCATTAACAGCCTCCCCAATAGCATTTTTCAATCTGTTCGAATCATCTTCAAAATTGTTGGCTACAAACACAAAAACAAAAAGACAAAATGAAGTATAATGAAATATGAAATGAAAGCAACAAAATAATAAAGCAAGTAAAACAGAAGTGGATACAAGACAAGTTAGAAGAAATAGAAAGCGAAAACAAAAATAACTCAAAAAAATTTTATCAAAAAAATAAAAGCACAAAATAAACAGAAAACGAACAAAATAAAAGGACTAGGAAATAAAAATGGGAAAGTAGTGGAGAGTGATGAAGCAATCATTACACAGGAAGAGCACTTGGCAGATATAGAAGACGCGGAGCATAGAAAAGAAATAATAGAAGATGGAATATATATATAGAAGAGCCAACATTAAAAGAAATGCAAGAAGTAGGTAATTAGAAAAAGGAAGAACGATAAAGCACCTGGCAGTGGCAATATAAACATGGAGTTGATTAAATATGAAGGAGAAAAATTACATGACGTGGTACATAAACTAATTTAAAAAATCTGGACTACAGAAAGAATGCCTAGAAAATGGGAAAAAGGTACAATTGTAATATAAACTTTATGTAAAAATCACAGAGGTATTACTCTTTTTAAATACTGCCTATAAAATTCTATCATCTAAAGGGTTTTCCAATAAGAGGTGTTATTTTGAATAGCCCGCTATTTCGGTAGATGTCACTTTTGAAGCTATCATTTCTTGACATTTGACAAGTAGAAACTACGCCATTAATAAATATGGAACGATACACGCTTCAACAACGCAATGAAATTATTAAAATTCACTATAAAAATGGTGAAAATTTGGCAGAGACGGTTCGTAAAACTCGAACATTTTTGGGTCACCGTGAAGCACCTTGTCGGACCGCAATACAGAAATTGGTGAAAAAATTCGAGCTCTTGGGACAAGTTAGTGATGTGAAGAATAAAACCCGTGCACGTCGCTCAAGAACAGCCGAGAATATTGCTGTTGTAGCCGAAAGTGTTAAAGAAAACCCAGGTTTGTCCATTCCTCGTCGTTCTTTGGAATTAGCCATTCCACAAACGTCATTACACCGTATTTTGCATAAAGATTTGGGTCTTAAGGCTTATAAAGTCCAGTTAACACAAGAACTCAAGCCGGCCGATCATCAACAACGTCGTGTCTTTGCTGATTGGGTCGTTGAAATGCATGAAAATGATCCAGAATTCCATCGAAAAATCATCTTGAGTGATGAGGCCCATTTCCACCTCGGTGGCTTCGTCAACAAGCAAAATTGTCGGATCTGGGGCTCAGAAAATCCAAGAGTTATTGTTGAAAAGTCTCTCTATCCTCAACGTGTGACTGTTTGATGCGGTTTATGGTCCGGCGGAGTCATTGGACCTTACTTTTTCGAAAATGAGGCTGGAGCAACAGTTACGGTGACTGGATTGCGCTATCGAGAGATGATTAACGATTTTTTATGGCCGGAATTGGATGGTATTGATCTGGACAACGTTTACTTTCAACAAGACGGCGCTACGTGCCACACAAGCAACGAAACCATTGATCTTTTACGGAAAAAGTTTCCGGACCGTGTTATCTCTCGAAGAGGTGATCACAATTGGCCACCGAGATCTTGTGATTTAACACCTTGCGACTTCTTTCTTTGGGGCCACGTGAAAGAGAAGGTCTACGCCAACAGCCCAGCGTCGATTCAAGACCTCAAAGATGGAATTCGTGAGGCTATCGAGGACATAGGGCAGCCACTTTGCGATTTGGTTATGGAAAATTTCATGAAAAGGATATTGTCCTGTAAGCGTGGTCGTGGTGGTCATTTGCCTGATGTTATTTTCCACTATTAACGGCATACCTTCCTCTTTATAATGAAATAAACATCCGATCATTTATATTAAAAAATGGCACTTTTCTTTGAATATCAAAATAACACCTCTTATTGGAAAACCCTTTATAATACAAAAAAAGGTTACATATTAGTGTTAAAAGCACCATAGGTGAATTCCAATGTGGTTTTGTACGAGGACGCTCAACAGTTGATGCAAACCTATAATAACTTATGCAGCAGAAACTATGGTATTACATAACATTGAAAGATCAACACATATATATTAGAAATAAAGATAATGAGGACAATACTACACTCAATAAAAGTAGGAGAAAACAAAATAAAAAAAAGAATGAATTATGAAATAGAGAGAGAACTAGATAGATAAAATAATTATACTAAAGTACATTAAAAGCATGAGAATTAAATGGATTGGACATGTATGGAGAGCAAAACCTGAGAGCAAGATAGGGGCATTAATGGAATGGAAACCGGCTAGTAAAAGAAGGAGAGGCAGACCAAGAAACAGCTGGCAGAAAGAAGTTGAGGAAGATCTGAAGAGTCTTGGAGAAACCAAATGGAGAGAAAAGACAGAAAATAGAAAAATATGGAAACAAATAGCAGATAAAATAAAAAAAGATGTAATTTTTCTACACTAACACACAAGAAATGGGGACTAATCCACCCCATAAATTGGATTGTAAAGGCTTCAATAAAAGAAGCAGTGAAACTCTTAATGTAGTGTAGTGCCAGATTCATTCATTCATATATGAACTTGAATGTAATTTATTGTATGAAGAAGTCACGTAAATGAATTTAAAGGTTTCCCATATAGCACACAGACATCCTATGGATGTCCATTGGACGTCCGAATTTCGGCGGATGGATGTCCAGTGGACGCCCGTTTGTCACAACTTTGGACATCCTACGGACGTCCGTTATTGGACGTAATTTGTACATTTTTTTGTGCGTAATTTGGACATAATTCGGACAATTTCTGGACATAATTCGGACAATTCTTGGACATACATAATTCTGACAACGTTTGGACATAATTTGTACGACCTTTGGGCATAATTTGAACGATTTTTGGATGAAAAAGTAGTAGTATTGTTTAGTAGAATTATACTTTTGTCCCTGTAATAATTTTGATATTTTTGTAATTATTTAATAATTAATGTTATAAGAGAAAATTTGTTTGTAATTACATGTTATCATAATACGTAAATTATTTATAACATTTTTTTTCATCTTTGTAATATTAGAAACAAATAATGTTTTATTATGGAAAGTTTCCATACATACACTGTATGTCATTGTTGATATCATCCATTGGTATAAAGTATTCCGTCATATATTTCAGTGTATTTTGAAGTTTGTTGTATATGTCTCATTTGATTTTAATAATGTTGTAAAATTTGAATTACTTCTTCTTTCCCGCTGCAATTTTATAAATAAAGTTCCAAGGATTGTTTCCAGTTGTTGCAATACTCTTTCCAAGATTTAAATTTTTCTTTTTTTAATTGTGATTGATAAACTTTCTTTTTTTCCATATAAATCCTTCCTATTTTCTCTTAATACTGAATTGTCTGTTCTTTGATGTCTTTACCTAAATGCATTTACTTTACTTTTCTCTGTCCACCAAGGTACTGTTCTGGGCCTTATAACTTTATTTTTTGAGTTCAATGATGAAAAATTCTTCACAAGCAGGTTTTATAGATCTTTGATGCAATTCAATAACTGTTTCAAAATTAGCTGTTTGTTCTACAATGTTACTAAGTTCTATGCCTATTTCATCCTTGGATGTGTTATTTTTAATACATCTAAAATTATTAATAAGCTGTTTAATTATGCAAACATCAAATTTTTCAAAATCTCTTTTGTTTGTAAAATATAGTGGAGTTCGGATATAGTGAACCCGCTTATAGTGAACTTTCGGCTATAGTGAACGCTATTTCAAGTACCAAAAAGACCATGTATATTTTTTACTGGTTACAGTAAACCCACGATAATGAACTTCAGGATAAAGTGAATTGAATTTTATTAAAGTAAGGTAAGATTTTCCTTTTACAGTGAAACTTTTGGGAGTTCCTCTCAGTAATTAACCAGATTGGTTTTAACCTTACGGCGAACACATTAATGCTATGTCTGTATTTTTAGTAGCATTTCCAAATTGACCATGAACGGAATGAAGGAAGTTAGGAGTTAGTTTATTGCCCTATCATGTGGGATGTTCAAAATGGAAAAGCAAAAACGTAAAGCTTTAATGATAGATAAAGATAGAAAGTGGTGTTGAACAGAGTGATATTTGTTGTGAAATGAGTTTGCCAAAATCAACCATTTCTGTAACTTGGAAAAAAAGAGAAGAGATTTTATCATCTATGGTATAGTTAATGTAAAGTGCAAAAAGTTGAGAAAATCAGCCCATGAAGAGGTTGATAAGAGACGTTTACAGTGGTTTACTCAAAAAAGGCAGGAGAATGTTCCCTTAAGTGGTCCTATTCTTCAGGAAAAAGCCAGTGAAATAGACAGTAAAATTGCTGAAAAAAAAACTTTGCACGTTCTAGAAGTTGGATTAAACGTTTTAAGAAGAAAAATGGTATCACTGGAGGAAAACTTGTTGGCAAATCTGCATCAGTTGATATGAATGTTATCAATGACTGGTTTACTACTGTTTGGGCTGACCTTTGCAAGAACTATGACAGTAACAACATTTGTATTTTAAGATAAACTTCATTTAAATATAACAATAAAAAAACATATAATAAACATGAAGAATTTGATGCATTTTTCAAGTTCCCTATATCCGGACTCTACTGTATTTCTTTTTTTCATGAATAAGTTCTGTAAGTCTTGTTTTCTACATTAAAACTAATAATCAGAACAACTTTCTTTATTATCACAATCCCAATTTTTAATATAACATAGTGATTGATTATTAACAATTGTTAGGTCTATGTAACATTTACATCTAATTGTTTCAAAAGTAGGTTTTCTATTAGTTTTATTAATAATATATAAGTTATTTGTTATGATGAATTCTAGAATTTTTCCCCCTTTGATTGGTAATTTCGTCAAACCATAAATGCGATCTTGCATTAGAATCTATTCCCATTATTAAACATTTTCCGTTTGTAAACTGTAAAGTATTTTCTATCTTTATTAAATTATTTTCAATATTATAATCTATATCTACTAGCTGCACAAAATTTCAGTGTTTTGCTTTAATTAATTTGGACTTGAAGATGATATCTAAGCAATAGAAAGTCGTACCAAAAAAATAATACCATCTTCTTCTTCTCAATAAAATGTTTGTCGTTTTTCATTATGTTAAAAAATAAACTCAGAAAGAATGAAAACAAAATTGCAATATTTTCGTTTTTTTTCGAATATTTTCAGAATCGTTTGGAATATTTCTATTTTCTTAATGGCATCATATTAGGCGCTTAATTGCGCTATTTTTGCTCCATTTAACCATTTCTCTATCTCTTATGGTTTCTGAGATCCCTGTAGTGGCCCTTCTTATCTTGGACACATTGTATATTTATTCTTATAAAATTGCTGCTCTTTTTTTTATTTAATAATCCTGTTGAAAATATTTTATATTTATTTGAAATATCTGCAATTTTATTATGGAGATTACATAGCTCCTCTATAAATATAACATCAGTACTTCCTCGTTCTATCAGCTGCATTGAATTTTGAACCGCCAACCTTGAATGTTGAAGATTTATTTGTTTGCATTTTATTATCTTATCTTTTATTGTCTTAAGTTTCAAATTAATCGTAGATCTTAGTCTTATGCAAATACTCTATAATTTGAAAAGAGTTATCAAAACAGGTAAAAAGTAAATAAAATAATATAAAATTCAACAATAAGTGTTGTAAAAAAATATTCTAAAATGTCTAAAATATTAGAATTTATATGTATTGGAAGTTCTCTTTCTTCTTTTTCTAAAATAACATTTCCCCCACAAAGAATACATTAAACAAGTTTAAACACATAGCAACTTGTTAAAACTGTAAATTATTATAAAATTATAGTGGAGCTTATATTTGTCATTGTTCTTATTTATAAGTAATATTTAAAGAGGGCGCCTTCTTGCAGCAGCAATTACTGTTTGCAACTTTTTGAAAATAAATTATGTAAAATGTTATGTGCCTACTTCTCTAATACACCCTTATGTATTTTCCATTCTTCGATATTAATTTAATTTAAGAACCACTGAGCTTATTTATCTTGGCAAAGAATGAAGTGGATATAAAAAAAAATAATGACGAATGTAAAATCAATTGTTATTGCAGTACTACTTTGTTACAGAAAATTGGGACTGGATTTAGTTCCACGTCAAGGAGCCGAAATGGTTGATCCTGATACAATGTCAGTTGTGGAATTATATCAGGTTCATGTGCTAAGTGCAGAAAATTCTCAAGGTGCTTCTGTAAGTTATTTTCTAAGTCACTTCTTTAAGGCAGCAATTATTAGTTTCTATTTTTTTTCTATACAGTCTCGTGGAACATTGAAGAAAAGGGAAACCAAAAAAGTTTTAACTCATCATTTATATTTTTGCATGAGAGATTTTGGTCATCATATAGGTGAAGATACCGAAATCTTCTTCTCACTTTATGATGCCAAAAAACAAAAGTATATTTCGGAACGATTCCTAGTCAGAATTTCCAAAGAGGGATTCTCCAATTATGTGGAGAAATTGCATATAAATTGCACTGTATTTACTGTAAGTTATTATTAACAACATTATTATTGTATCACCAAAGCAAAATCTCATTTCCAGGATTTAGGTAATGCGGATCTTACCAAGGATATATATTTAGTAGCTCATGTGATGAGAATTGGTAAAATGCTTTACTCTGAGAGTTCTAAAAAGACTGATAAAAATGCTCCTGCTTTAACACAAGTATTTAAAAGGCCACACGGGGTAGCTGTGCAAAATTTAGGTGACATGCTTAATCATAAGGAAGGAGAATCTGAAGAAAAAGAATTTACATTAAAGGTTTGCTCTTTTTATTTATTTTTATTCAACTTTATTTTGGGGAACTACTCACAGGTACATCAAGGAGAGGAGAAGGATTTTCATCAGTTGCATGAATTGATCATTAGGCAAACGGGAAAATATAGTGCATTATCATGCCAACCAAATTATGGTGAGTAATTCAGATAAATAAGTACCTTGCATAATGATCTTTCTTGTGTAGGTATTATTGTTTCTTTAAAATTATTACATGGTGATTTAAAACAAATAAAAGAAGAAAATCCATTATTATTTAAAAATATGAGTCTTACAAATAAGCTTGGTTTTCCTGATGTGATTATGCCAGGAGATGTAAGGAATGATTTGTATTTGTTGTTGGAAAAAGGAGAATTTGAGAGAGGTGGAAAATCTACTGGTAAGAATATTGAAGTTACTGTTTTAGTTTTGGACAGTGAAAAGAATATCGTTAAGGTAAATTTGGACTTCTGTTTATTTTTGATGTACTGATAAGAATATTATAGAATTGCTTGTGGGGTGCTTCTGGATTGGAAGGAACATCTGAATATAATTCTATGATTATATACCATCATAATTCACCTTCGTGGGCGGAAAATATTCGTTTAACTCTTCCAATTGATAAATTTGCTGGTGCACATGTTCGGCTAGAATACAGACATTGTTCTAGTAAGTTATTTTTTGTTTGGAAATTAAATTCTTAAGGGCCTAATGTTTATATTTTAAATAGCCAGAGAAAAGAATGATAAGAAACTGTTTGGGTTTTCTTTCATACGTCTTATGGATAAAGAAGGAGCAACAGTACAAGATGGACAGCATGAACTTTACATATATAAATGTGAAGATCCTGATAAACTTCACAATTGTGGTTATTTATCATTACCTTACTCTTGTAAGGACTATGAAGGAAATCATGAAGCTAGCGGATCATTTTCACGGAGCCACAGAGAAGTTGTAGTAGTGAAAACTTTGTTGTGCTCAACTAAACTTACTCAGAATGGTAATGTTTAAATTGTTATTTATGGTGACATTACCACATTCAATTAAATTCTAGTGGATTTGTTGTCATTGTTACGTTGGAAATCACATCCAGAAAGAATACAGGAATCTTTGCAACGAGTCTTGAGATTAGGAGATGAAGAGCTTGTGAAATTCCTTCAAGATGTTTTAGATGCATTATTTGCATTGTTTTCGACTGAAGATGGAAATTCAACTCAACATAGTGGCCTAGTATTCCATGTTTTAGTATCAATATTTAGTCTTTTAGATGAATCGAAATTTCAACATTTCAAACCTGTATTAGATGCATATATTAAGGAACATTTCGCTGCTGCTTTGGTTTATAAGTAAGTTTTGAAATTAATGTAAAATAGAGTTCCCACTAGTAAAACGCACAAAGTAACATGTAAGAAAGACTTTTTAATCTTTAAATTTATTCTAATAATAATAATGAATAAAATGAACTGAGAAACTTTTGCAAATTTTATGTTTCTGTATAAAATTATGTTAAAATATTCACAATAGTGAAAAGTTTTTTAAAAACTCTTAGTGGCAAGTAACCCTTTTTAACACTTATTATGCCATTTACATATTGATGTTTTCTGACAATTAATGTTTTACCTTTCTAGAATTTTTTTTAAATACATAGTGGGAGTTCTATTATTAAATGTTGATCAAGAGTAATATTACAGTATTCATTTTTATTTTTGTATAGGGGTTTACTAACAAGTGTTCAACATTGTGCCGACTGGGTAATGTCTACAGATAAACAAGAACCGATACAAAAATGTTTTAAAAGTTTGGAATATATTTTTAAATTAATTATTCAAAGTAGAATGTTATTTTCACGAGCAACAGGTGGACAGTATGAAGACAGCTTTAGGCGGGATTTGTATAGTGTATTTTCTGCCTTAAATAATATGATGGCTATAGCGATGCCATCAATAATTTCAACACAAGTAAGGATTTTTATTTTTGTAATTTTAAATCTTAAATTTATTAATTTTACAGGTTGCGCTATTGCTTTCAATCAGTGCTGTATACGAATTACTTATTGATGTCTTACCAGTGGTAGAAGTTACAAAATTAGCAGTATCATTATTAGATTCTTTACCAAGAGAACTTCCGGCTCAATTGGTTCAGGCTAAATTAATCGCAATTAAAAATCTAGTTACCAGTAAATTATTCCAAGATGATGGTACGCTTTTAAAATTTATTTTAAATTATTCATTCTTATCTATTAATGATTTAATTATAGATTCACGAAATATGTTACTAGCAAATGCTTGTAAACATTTAAGATATCACTTAATTCATCGCGATGAATTAAGATTGTGTACAGAAATCTTAGGTGAAATATTATCTTTCTTGTGTAAACAGAGAAAACAATGTGAAGAACAAGGCAAAATAAACAATTGTATCCATCATGATGTAGATACCTTGTGTGTAAATACTTTCGATGTTCTAATTCAAACTGTTTTAATTATTATCGATAAAAATACTATGGTTATAGTAAGTTCGACTCTTTATAATTAGTTTTAAACTTTAGTAACACTTTTAATTTATCTAGGGACGACTAGTAGCATGTTTAATAGGTACTCTTCAATTATTAGACGAATTTCATTATAAAAGGTTGTGGGAAACTTTAATGGGACCTAATCATGATCGTAAACCCCTTAAAGATTTCTTAATGCGAGTATTTTTGGTATTTCGCGAATTAGTTAAGCAAGAAGTTTATCCACCAGATTGGTTGGTAATTAAGATGGTTGCTAATAATATCATGCTAAAAGCACTTCAAGAACTTGCTCAACCACTTGCCTTTAAATTTTTAGATATTCGTGCTGGATATTTTGATAAAGAGGTAGGTATATAATTGTAATGGATTGGATTCAATTATAAATTTAATCTTGGATCTTATTTCCAGTTATGGACAAGCTATTTCAATCTTGCTGTAGATTATTTAACGCAACAATCGTTACAATTAGAACAATTCTCTGAAGTTAAAAGAGAAAAGATTATTGAAAAATATGGTGACATGCGTGTACTAATGGGTTTTCAGATTTTATCTATGTGGTCTCAACTTGGTTTGTGTTTCATTGTTTAGCTGTATTATATTATTGTTAATAATTTTAATTTATGCAGGAGAGCATAAGCTTCATTTTATTCCATCTATGGTGGGGCCATTTTTAGAGGTAACGCTGGTTCCAGAAATTGAACTTCGCAAAGCCACATTGCACATCTTCTTTGATATGATGGAATGTGAACAGAAAGTGAGGGGCAATTTCAGACAAGTTGAGAGTGAATTAATTGATAAATTGGATATTTTAATATCTGAGAATAAAGGAGACGATGAATATAGAAGACTATTTAATACAATGTAAGTATTTTATTGTTTTTGTTTTTATATTCTCTTCATATTTAGTATTGTTAGCTGACAATGTTGTTAATAACTTAATTTAAAAAAAAATCACTAAGAATCTATTAATTTATTTATATTACCATCAGGTGTTCTCCCTTAGAATCTTAAAAATACCTAAAATAGTAATACAAAACAATCTTGAAAAAGCCTAAATAAACTGAGAATTTTTCTAAAGCACTTAAAATTAAGGACACTAATGTTATGCAGTAGTCAAAGTAAAATCTAAAATGTATAAAGAACAAGAATTATTGATAAAAGTGTAGAATGTTACCTAAAATTCTTGATCTGAATTTTGATGATTTAAATTTTATTTCTTTTATTAGAAAATTGATAACTAATTAAATATTTTTATTTGGTCGAAGTAGTACATTCTTCCAAAGTGACTGTTAGACATGTGGCAATAATGTTTGTTAAATTTTACACCAATTACACACGTTCTAATGCCATGTTTTTTGACATTATCAATCCAGTTGAATTCGTTTCCTGTTGAAACACCATATTTAAATCTTAGTGTTACCAATTCAGTTCCATTTACTAATTATGTGCTCAGATTGTTGTTAACCCTTGTATTTTGGAGTATTTTATGAATCATCATAGAAGTAAGTTTTTAATAGAAAGGTTTTTTGTAGTTTGTCTAATTATGTGAAATGTATTTATTTTATATAAATGTACACAACATTTCAATTTTGCTGGTTAGTACTGAATAAAAACCATCAACTTTATATAATTATTTCTCGCAGAAATAGTTGATAACATGGTTTGAAACTTCACAGTTATATTACAAAATGTTACAAAAATAAGATATTAAAGTTTAGATTTTTTCTAATAGCTTGGATATCCCAAGAATGTCCTTAAATGGCATTTTAAATATCATCAAAAATCAAACTGATAGTGGTCTAAGCTTGAAAATATTTCTATTGGATTTATGATTTCATTAGTGCAGTGTAAATATTTAGGTTTCAGCAATTTCTCATTCATAAACGTTTGGCTTTTGATTTTTGACTCTTCCAATTACTGTTCTTTTTCTTTGTCTTAAAAAAAAGAGACAGGAATTGAAAGTTAATTGTGGTGTAACTTTTATCAGCCTGGATCATTATTAAACCTTCAGGTTTGAACAAACCCTCCTCAGTTCATTATTGCTATAGCCCTGCAAAACTGTGTATTATTGTTAATCTATCATTTTTAAATTCTGTTTCTAAGCAACCAAGTTTTGAAGCTTAATTCACACAACTAAAATATACCAAAAAAATCGATTCTGTCATCAATAATGTTGTTAACTCTCAATCGCTCTCGATAGTATTGCACAACCATAGAGGGTAGTAATCATTGTTGCTATTGCTACTACATGGGCTAAAAAGTTTCCTGTATCAACACATGAATGGCACTGCAGTGAGATAGTAGTATTGTGGTTCAAAAACACTATCTATATTTTCAAGTCGATCTATTGTTTAGTTTGTATTAACAAGCAATTGAAACTGACTTGTTCTGCAGTTTGTGAAAAATGGATAAATTTCAAATTCCTAATTCATCATCTCTATTTGAAAGGCTTATCAGCAACTGATATTAAACAAGATATGGATCAAACTTTGGGCGAGTCTGCACCATCGTATGAAACGGTTTGTTTTTGGGTTGGTGAATTTAAATGTGGTTGCACAAGTATTTTTAATGTGGACCACAGCGGAAGGCCAGAAGAGGTGACAACACCAAAAATGATAGAGAAAATCCACGATATTGTATTTATTGAATGACCATAAATTGAAGTCGATAGAGATTGCTGGCATTTGCAAACATCTTAAAAGAGCATATGGGAAATATCTTGCATGGACATTTGCATATGCAAAAACTTCAAGCAAGATAGGTACCACGTTCACTCACACTTGATCAAAAACCCAAAAGTGTTACCACTTCACAGCAATGTTTGAATATGTTAAAGCAAAATAAAATGGATTTTCTCCATTGATTAATAATACATACCGGAATCTGAAAAACAATCTGCACAGTGGTTAAAACTTGATGAAAGTTGACCAAAGTAACCAAAAACACAACAGGCAACTGGGAAAGTTATGGCCACTACATTTTGGAATCTTCAGAAAGGAAAAACGATTACTGGCAAATATTATTGTGGGTTATTGGAGAAATTGAATGATGCAATCAAAGAAAAATGACCGAATTTAGCAAAGAAGAAAATTCTCTTTCTTCAAGACAATGCATCAGATCATAAGTTCGCAATGGTGATGGCAAAATTGCATCAATTATGATTCAAATTGCTTCCTCATCTACCCTATTCGCCAGATTTGGCATCTACCGACTATTTTCTGTTTCCAGAATTAAAAAGATGGTTGCAGGGAAAGAGATTTGCATTGAATAATGAAGTCATCAACGCAACAAATGCATATTTTGCGAAGTTGATAAAACACGATACAAGAAAGGTATAGAAATGTTAGAAAATCGTTGGGTGAAGTGTATAGAGCTAAAAGGATTTTATACTGAAGAATAAATAAAAAAAGTGCTCTATTGTCAGTACAGGAAACTTTTCAGTTCATGTAGTAATGGGCACACTAAACTATTTAAACAGTTTATAAGTTTGAGAGTACTTCTAACAGTTGGTTAACATGCTCAACATAAAATCTTTAGGCTTGTTCCAACATAAATCTTTTCAGACAAAATTTCCTCTACAGAAACTCGTGACAATCAGGGATAGTTTGTAACTAGTTTGAGAGTTATGTTGGAACAAATCTTTTATGTTTACTGAACTAGACTGTGAGATACAAGCGCCATCTAACAAAGAACATCATCAAGAGCACACAATATTTCCAACCATATTTCCGATGTTCTAACCACAATTTAGATTTTGAATTGATTGTATTTATGTATTTAACCCTTATGCAAAATAAACAAGATGCCTAATAATAAAAAAATGTTTTGCTATTTTTATGGCACAAAATGTAACACTCAATCATACCACGCTTTTCTTGATCAGAAAAATTCATATTGATAATTTACCAAACCTCAATCAACATTAATTAGAAGCTAAATGATTTGCACTTGTCAATAAGTGTCGTTTGCATCTGTTAATTGTTTCCATAGCCTACTACTTGAACAGTTCGAAAATGAAAAGAAAAAAAGGTCATAATTTATTTATTTATAAAAATAACTATGTCAAGTGGTATATTGTTAGAATCGTTGAAAAAGGGCCTTTTTTATAAAGTCATGGCCGACTATGGTTTCCATTAGAAAAAACATAAACTTGTGTCATAACTCAAACATTACAGCTTAAATAAAAAATTCTGTTAGACTGTATTATTAAGCACATAATTACCTGCAACTTCTTCCTTTACACATTTTTTCTAAAGTCGATAATAACAGAGCCATAGGCACCGAACAAAATAACAAAAAAATTGTTTTTGCAAGATATCTAGTTAGCCATGCATTTTTTCCAAAAAAACAAAAAGCTTATTAAATTGAGCTCGTAAAACTGCAATTCTTTCCCCATTTAATCGTCTCTCTATCTCCGCTAGTTTCCGAGATCCCCATACTAAACATCTAAAAAAACTCACCCTGTATATAAAGGCATATTTGAATGCTTTAAAACATAACCACACCAATTCTGAATTCAACAATTCAGATTTGTAATACAATAATGTACGAATAATCATTTAACTATGAAACAAAATTTGGCGACAATCAGTAGCGCCATTTCAGCACTGTCCTAGATTACATTTTATTGTCAAGTTTTAGTGAATGCTACTTAGCTTTTGTATCGTAGAGTTTTAAAGTCAAGTGTCTAGACTATTTTTATCTTTAAAACATAGCATAGATCAGTCTTTCTATTGCAATGCCGCCTATTGTAGTGAAAAATAACTATTAGTGTCCTTTACTTTTGATTTGTTTCTATATGTATTGAATATTTTTGTGTGTGTGTACTTACTGACTGTCAAAACTATTTTTATTCTTGTTTGATTTATCACTTTATTTGTATTTGTTTTTTGCAACCAGGGAGCATCTAAGTGCAGTGTAAGTTACTCTTACTTCTTATGTCTAGTACACTGAGTATACTTTTTAGAATATTTATTTATGATTGATTATAATTGTTTATAATTTATTATTTATTGTTATTTATCTATCATTGCAACATTTAGAACTTTAAGGTCTTTTTTTGTAATTTACTTTTATCTGTATGTTTTTCCCAAAGATTACTGGATCGAGTTCAGTCAGAAGATCCAGCATGGAAAGATAGTGGTGCAGCTTTCATAAGTTCTGTAACTAGACTATTAGAACGGTTACTAGATTATCGTAGTGTAATTCAGGGTGATGAGAACCGAGATAAAAGGATGTCATGTACTTTTAATCTACTTGTGAGTAATCCTTTTCTTTAGAGTTAGTAAACCTTGAAATACTGACTATTTATTTTTAGAATTTTTATAAAAACGAATTTAATCGAAAAGAAATGTATTTGAGATATATCTATAAATTACACGATCTGCATTTATCGGCTGATAATTTTACTGAAGCTGGCTTTACAATGATGTTATATGCCGATCAGTTATCCTGGAGCAGTAATGCTTTGGTTGCGGATCCAAATTATGCTGGCTATAAAGAATGTGAAGTTAAAGAAAAGCTGTATCATTTAATTATAAGTCATTTTGATAAAGGGAAGGTGAGTAGCTATACCTTCTTTATTAAACATGAGAAATAGCACATCTCTTTTGTAGTGTTGGGAAAAAGGAATACCATTATTAAAAGAATTAGCTAATTTATATGAAACACAACTTTTCAATTATAAAGCATTAAGTGATATTCTTAAGAATCAGGCTAAGTTTTATGACAATATTTTAACTCAACTCCGTCCGGAACCGGAATATTTTCGGGTTGGTTTTTATGGTCTCAGTTTTCCACTTTTTGTTAGAGTAAGTTATTTATATGTTTAATTAGAAGAAATATGTTGATTGTAATTTTATTTTACAGAATAAGCAATTTATTTATAGAGGTTTAGAGTACGAAAGAATTGGTGCATTCACACAACGATTGCAAACGGAATTTCCATCGGCACATATTCTTATGAAGAATACCCCACCAGATGATTCTATTGTTAATTCAGAAGGGCAATGTATCCTTTTATTATTCACGAATCACAATAAATTATAAACTGATCTTTCCTTAACCTAAATCTAGTTATACAAATAAGTAATGTAAAACCAATTCCCGAACCAAACCCCATCATTTTAGCAGCTGATATTCCTGAAAAGATAGCCCATTTTTATCACTATAATGATGTAAGGCGTTTTCAATGTGACCGTCCAGTTAATAAAGGCATTGTTGACAAAGACAACGAAATCAAGGTGAATATTTATTTTTTAATTGATAAAACTTTATTGATTATATTTGTTTTTAAACAGACTTTATGGATAGAGAGAACTATATTGGAGACTGAAAGTACTTTTCCAGGAATTCTTAGGTGTTTCGAAGTTATAACTAGGCATACAGATGAAATAGCTCCTGTTCAGTATGCTTGTGAAACAATGGAATCGGTAGAAAAGGAAGTAAGACATCTCATAGCTGTGTATACTGCTGAACCAAAGCGTAATCTTAATCCTTTTACTATGAGACTACAAGGTATTATTGATGCTAATGTCCAGGGTGGTATTAGCAAATATCAACAAGCATTTTTCACTCAGGAATTTACTAAATTATTCCCTGAGCATATGACTCATGTATATAGATTGAAAAATTTGATCTTCGATGCAATGCAGGTTGGATTTCTCTAGCTTTATTAAGAGAATGAAATATTTATTACTCTTCATATTTAGGTCTTAGCATGTGGTTTGGAGTTACATGGAAAGTTAGCTCCAGCAGGTGTTCAACCATTACATCAGAGGTTATTGGAAAGATTTGCACAATTAAGGCAAAGTTTGGGATCTATTAGTAGATTAAAGCGACAACAATCAGAAAGCATTGTAAAGTAAGTAAAGAATAAAAATTAAAGTAAATCTTAAGTAAACGTCAATTAATCTTTTAGTACTCCTTTACCTCCTTTACCAATCGATAAATTTCATTTAACTGCGGAAAATCACAGTAATAGATCTTCTGGCTCTAGTGGAGTCTATGGCCAATTATATGAACATCAAGTTTTAGAAAACGATGATATTTACACTAAACCAATGGTATTTAAACGTAATAATAGTCGTATGTATAGAATGCATGCTAAAAAAGCATGTAATGACTTAGAGATATTCTAATGTAAGAATACTGCATGTGATTTTTAAAATTTTATTATTTAACATTTATTTACACGTTCATCTTGCTCTTATTGTACTAACAAAATGTTTCTGAATAATTTGAATAAAATATTTTTACTAACATCATTTTTTATTAATCCGAATGTGATGAGTGTAGTTTTATCTGTCTTACTATTTTATTATTCATGCAGTTTTTAAATTTTTTTGTTATTAGGAATTCTTAGATCGTCTAGGGCCTAGTCGTGAAAATTTAACACTGCCAATGATGACAAATACATCAAATACAGCACCTCCAATACCTCAAAGAGAAAACAGACCTCGCTCGCAAGGTTTTAGTACTACGCCTACAAATCCGGTAGATTCTGTACGAACACCAACTAGAGGAAGTGTAGATTATTCAAGTCTACCACCTATGAAATCAAGGTGAAACAGATTAGAATAGATTTTTTAATGAAAATAACAAACAAAAATGTTTTATAGAGAGTCTGATAGTTGTGATATTCCTTTACCACCAAAACCAACTCATTCGAGAGAGAGATCTCTAACAAAACCGCCATCACCTCGATTATTAAGACATTCTTTAGCTACTCCTACAGATGGAAATCCACCATTGAGGAATTCCTGGCCTGATTCGTCATTAGAAGAAGCTCCTCCTCTTCCACCAAGATCGCACAGTAAGTTTTGTGAAATTTCAAAGTGTCATCTCAGTTTTTTCTACATGTCTTACAGAGTTGATTATTTGTTGTTGTTTTTACTTTACTAATTTATTTTTTTTCATCTGTTTTTTTTCTAGTTTAAATTTCCACATTAAACTTTTCTGTTATTGAAACAGACACTGAATTATAATTTAAGTCTCTTTTGGTGTTATACACAGGACTGATTATAGCAATTGTTCTCGATTGATGACATTGATGCATATGAATTAGGGTAAACACACACTAAAAATTGCAGTTTGTTTGCATATTACAGTGCATAGAAATGAATCGTGTATGAATGAGTGCAGCCACAGCTATGGCATTTAGAAATAGAGTTATCTATCTTTATAATTGTATTAGTGAACTTAACCAGTATGAATTGATGTAAAATTTTAAAGAAATGCTCTCCACATCTTGATTATCTTTACCTTTAGGAGAAATCTTCCTTCATGTGAAAGTTATAAGAATTTATTGAAGCATCCAATTCTTCTTCTTCTCATTTACTCACATAAAACTGTTAAGTGCTGTTAAGATATTTTGTGAATTTTTAGTCTAACTTTTAATTTTCTTTTTTATGTTCATGTTAAAAATGTAATTTCAGCACCAGATAAAAGGCCAGGTTCTACAAATAACGAACCACCACCAAATATTCCAAAACGAGGCCAAAAGAAATTATCAGCAACATCAATATTTAGTATTGAATCTATTGTTGATATCTCCCTAGAAGATTCAAATCACGATAGTCATTTAGGATCTTCATCGAATAGTCTTACGCTTTCAACGACGCATGCAGAGCCTGATAATCATGATCTTCGTGATTCAGGTATAAGTATTACAGATAATTCTCACTTAAATAATTTTAATCATACATGTTACGATGAGTTTGATTTACGTACACATCAACAAGAAATGAATATTAATGCAAGCCCACAAGAGTTCAGTCCTAAAATAGAAAATCCACCACCTATACCCCCAAAAGCCATGTTAGGGCTGCATTCTAGCTTGAATTCCAGTTTTGATATGGGTGGTGGTGCTGGTAGTTTGGAGCGTAAACCAAAAAAGGAGGGAAGCGTTGAGGTTACGTCTCCAGGCAACTATTCTGTACCAAAATTGCAGAATGAAACTCAGGAGGCCAATAAAAGTAATGAGAATCCTTGTTAATTGTTTTTGTTGATATTTTGTATTAATATGCTTTTATAAATTATATAATTTTTTATTGCAAAGAACAGTGGGCCTTCTAAAATCACGTATAGAATTTTTTGTGTACGTACTTTTAATTTTATTATCTTTTATCTTTTTTTTTAGTTTCTTCAATTGTGATTTTAAACGTTTACCATTAGAGTAAAATATTATAGTAATTGTGTAAGTACGTATCATTCCTTCGGATGTTTATTCCAAATTTCCCAACAAGTTTGGGAAGATTATTGTAACTTGGTAAATGTTTTTTATATTCTGCAAGTATTTTCTTATATACAATGTATTTTAACCATTTTAAGTGTGAATAGTAGTAGTTGTAGGGGAATAATGGGTGAAACTATGAAATCATTCTCGTTTCAATCCAAAAGTTTTAGATCGTGTGAAGGTATAGTCAAAAGTGTCATATTTTTTTATTATTAAATAGTGCCAATGTTATAAGACTAGCAATATACATGAGTTATTAATTTTCTATCCGTGCATAATGAGGAAAAAGATGTATAAATTTTAAACAGTTAAATGTACGTATAATAAATAAAACGATTCAGAATAACATATTTTCGAAATACGAAACTGGATGTATTATTTGGAATAGTATCAGTATCATTAGTGACTTATATAAGTAAATTGTAAAACATAGTGTGTATAAAATTTAATATATAATGATAAAATTACGGTCTTGAATCATTTTCAATGCTGGATGGACTTAATTTATTATTGCAATATTGTTGCTTTTTTAAATATTTATATTCCTATTACAGAAGAAAACCTGGTGCTATTTTTACAATCTAACTGCACAGAATCAATTTTTTAAAATAATAAATAAAGTGTTTGAAGATTATAAATATCAAATTCATATATAAAAGATCTGAGTGTAAGTTGTAACCTCACTTTTTGTTTTAGTTGCAATCTTATGCAATTTTCATGTAATTATCAAGAAATATTTTGTGTTTAAAATAATTTTGTTTCTAATTCTTCTGAATATTTAAAAAGGATTGAAATATCATCAGGGGTTGCAATTTATTCAACAGTGACAGATTAATATAGTGTAATTCTCAGCTTTAAATATAGAAGTCTAGAGGATTATTACGTCTACTATAACTTGGGAATTTTCTACTTCTCTAACTCACACTTTTTATATTCATCTGAAAGTATATAAATTTCAATCTCTATGCACCTCTTTCCTATTTGTTTATGCAACTAAGAAAAATAAAGAGATGAGACTACTACAACCTTTAATCTTCACTTGCTTCTACATTCCGAGCTATATCTTATTGTGCATGTACCTAACTTAGAATTAGTTATTAAGACTTAAACAAGATGGAGTTTATGAATTTCTTAATTGATAGTGACTGCTTAGAAAGAAATACTAAAATGTCTTTTTTATTTAACTAGAATTTCTTCTTTTATCACATAGATTGTATTTTATCAATTGTCTCATAATATTTTTTATTATTACTATTGAACCAGTTTTTTGAATATACTAGTTAAAGATATTTTAAGTAACATTTCTGCTTAATCTTAATCTTTCAGTGAGGACCTAAAAACCAACTTTAGTACATGCGCAATAGGATCGATATCTCGGAATATACATTTCTTTCTTTTTGAAAGTTTCAAACTTCCTGTGCCTGAAACATAAAACAGCTCTAAAAAGTTCCAAATACAACAGAGATTTAGAGCAGTCTAATTTTGTAATCCTAAAACAACAATTACAAATACATGGGCTTCATGCATCAACCGCAGATTAGTGAATGATAGGATAGGAACCAAACTTGAAGCTAGAAATGTGAGGCATTAATGAAAACAACATATCACAATTCTGAGTAGTGTCTACAGACAACTTGAATGCTCTAGACTTCTGTATTCAAAAAGTACAGTAAGTTAAATAAGGTAAAGTGAGGTTATGTAACCTTCAATGATTCTATAGTTCGCGAATCTTTTCCTATTATGCATACTGCAATTAATTCTTAATAAACTATCATTAACGTTATCGAAATGTACTTGTAAGACCGTTACAATGGAGGTTAATAATTTTAATACTGATTGATATTTTTTTATGTTTTGTATTTCCAATTAAGCGTATGTCTTCTAACACTTTATATTCTTGCAATTTTAGTATTTTCAAATTAGCAAAATGTACTAGTCACAAAACGATATTTTGTATTTATAATAATCATATATTTTTTACTATTGACCAAGTATTGTAATTTTAAACTGATTGCATTATTGTATTATCTGTACTCGTAAATTGTAAGGTAGAAAAATAAAAGGGCATAATATAAATGTGTTTTTTATTATTATTATTATTAATTTAATCTTACAGCGATTGGCAATTTCACTATCTATTTCAAACACTTCTACATATTATACTACTTAGAAAAATTTTATTATCTTTAGGCACCTTTGAAAGTAAAACTAGCTGATATTAATATTATAATATGGTGAGAACCAATAACAATTACCACACTGTATGGGAAGTTGAAATTATATTTACAAAAACGTTATAGGTAATAAATTCACACCTAAATGAAATATGAAAACCTCAGAATTTAACAAAGGCATCATATCTTTGTCAAGAATTTTCTTAAAAAGAATGGGTCTTTGGAGACCTTGGGTGAAGGAGTAGGTACCTGGGACACTATACTTATTTATTTGTTAGTGTCTAAGTCAGATTTCAATTTAAAGTTACACCAAAGAAATTGATTTCTCAAACTGGAAAATCTTCTAAAAAAATCCCTCTAAACTCTTGGTGTAGAAACAATTTAAAAATATGAAATTAAATATAAAAATATTTATCACTTTAAGTAGCTGAAACTTGCCATTGTGCCCATTATGTAAAGGAATGCATTCCATTTATATTTTTGCAAAAGAATCCAAAGACTCACCCGTATCTTCAGTTATGGAGAAGTTCATACAATTCTTCACACGAATTGGTGGCATAAGTCTGGAGTCAAGCCAGTGGCGGCTGGTGACCTAACTTCGGGTGGTACCAAAACCACATGATTGTCGCTTGATTGGTTAAAATTGTCGGATTATACAGAAACAAACCAATCAAGCGACGAACATGTAGTTTTGGCACCACCTGAAGTTAGGTCACCAGCTGCCATTGAGTCAAGCAACACAGTTGATGTTAGCTTCACACACATGTTGACCTTGCACATGCACTGCGAATCACACCAACTTAACTCTTCTGGTTTGTTTACAGTAGCATTTTGTTGTTACGTCTGCATCGTTATTTATCTCATTTGTCATGTCCAAAAAAACTGATCAACGAATTTGTATCAAATTTTGTCAAGAACTGCACTGTTTGAGGGACACAGTATGTCGCAAAAGACCGGCATTGCATGAGAGTCGCGAGTGGCAAATCTATCATGACAATGCGCCTTCACACTCATCTCAGCTTTTGCAGCAGTTTCTTTCTAAACACTACATTCCACAGGTCTGACAGCCACCATATTCGCCAGATCTTGCACCCTGCAATTTGTTTATCTTCCCAAAAATAAAATATCATCTTTCCATAGCCCATAAGACAAGTCTGAATATGGCTTGCAATAAATTGCAGAAAACTGGAGAACTGGCTATAAATCTCTCCCCCTTCCCCCCAACCTTGAGAATATCCACAATTCAACCCTTCTAAGTTATGTCTAGCCAAAACTCATATTATTAATAAATTCTTCCATCAGTTCAAACATGCCCAGTAATTTGCCCTATCAAAACCAACATTTCCATTATTTTCATCAACAGAAGTAAACCTACCATCCTTAGGTTCTGAGGTTGATGATGCCCTGGGTGTTTCTGTGGATATCTTGTTACCATCCAAAAAGTTTCCAATTTTTCTTGTTTTCTTTTTGTCATGCTTGCTTTTCACTGTCTACCATCGTTTGTTGACAAAAGTTGATTTTGCCTATTGCAGCAACCATAAGACTATTTATGATGCATCCCGGACTAAAAATTGTATTTAGAGGGCCTTTGTGATGGTGGTTGGTGATTTGTTTTGATTAGGTTTGCTTATCTCATTCTTAAATTTAACAACTTTAATTACAGCAGACTAAAGAAGGCCTCTGCTTCCTTTCAGAAAGAGAAATCAACAACAAAGATGATTATGATGGTGCTGCTGCATATTGACCCTGATGGCTTCGATATGATATGACTTTTATATAAACAGCAGATTAAAATAACTGATTTTGCAGGTTGAAGTTGAATATTCTTATTTTTTGGTTGTTCGTGCTATGCAAGTGATTAAAATTCAAATTAAAATATTCAAGATCAATAATAGTGAATTTATTAAGTAACATCTAACTACTATGGTAATATATCAAACTGGTTTCTCTTGTAGTGAAACTCACAATGACCCCTACAAGCTCTAAATTAAAAAGATATTGTCAGGAAATCGACAGATTTCTGAAGATGCCACAGACTGCAGAAAAGTCCTCATTAAAGATTGCAGAGATAGGACTAACTCAATCAAGAAAGCAGAGGAAGGATATACTGAGACTTGAAAGAAAACAAAGGAGCTATTGCTTTAGACTCACTTTCTGGGATTAAGAATTCTCAAATTAAATGGCCATTGAGTAAGTTCGACCCATTTAAATCTCCAGGGAAGGATGTAGTATTTCCAGCCCTACGACAGCAAGGTAATTAGGAGCAGGGCTATAGCTTTCATGCTGTGTGATTTGCTGAGAGTCAGTTTGAAAAATCGAAGAGATTGATTGATAGATATGTAAGAGAGAAGACATTAAGCATCAGTCTATTCAACTAACAGTAATATACCTATCAACCTGAAAAATCCTGCAAAATGGTCATTTGTGAAGTGGAAGGCATGTTGAAATGTAAAGAAGTTATGACGAGCATCTTCTTACATACAAGATGCATCCTACAACACCTCTCTTACCAGAGGAGTGGTGCAAGACAAGTATAAAATATACATACATCCTACCACCTGTGGATGTATACATTGATCAATGACCAGACCGTGGAAATACCATATATGTGGGGCTATCTACAGAGAAGGTGTGTTCCATTCTTTTGTGGTGCCTGTGGTAGATAATCTACTACAGGAATTAAACAGTGTAGGGTATACTGCAATAGTTTAAAATAACTGTATCAGAAATGATAAAGTTTGTTAAAAGGCAGTATGAAAAAGAGTATCTGTCAGTTAGTTCAACATTTAATGTACCATTTACTAGAAAGAGGAAACAGTTTGAGGCAAGAAAGTTTTATCTCTTTGGCACATCTCTCAAGATTTAGGGAGAAGTCAAGTATCTAGGAGCAATCGTAGATATAGTAAACTGACCCTTAAACTTCACCTTGAAAGAATAACGATCAAAGCTACAAGAATCCCTTGGGCATGTAGCACAACATCTGGTAGAAACTGGGGACTCTTTTCTGGGATAATTTACTGGATTCTAAATGATGATGGTTATATTCATCATCATATACACAGTATGCATGGTGGCCTAAAACACTGATAAAGGAGTGTAGAAATAAATAAAGTAAGGCACAAGGACTAGATTGCTTAGGAACTATGCTCATGGTAGCCATGCAGTCCCTGTTAGATGTGTCCATTCTTTACATAGTGGTGAGGGCTGTATTATCCGATAGGCTGACTAGATATATAAGCACCAAAGTGTATTCAGTCTGGGGCACTCAATTGTTTTAATCCTGTCCTGGACTAGACAAACATCTAAATTAAGAGTCAATTTGCCTTAGTCACCTATATATAGTGGCCTGCAAAGTTACATGCAGCGACATGTTAACTTTCACATGTGTTATGGTTATTTATCAAACTTCCAGAAGTTTCTATTAAAAAAAGTGATAGGAAAATGCCATCTGAGTGTTTTAAAATTCTTGTACAGAGTAATTGAGATACATCAAATTGTAAGCTTCTCTTTCTTTCTGCTTTACCATTATGTGTCTTAATTATAAGAGTACACTCTGTATAACATTTATTTGATGAAACATTAAAATGCAAAAATCTGTAGGATTTGTTTAGGGATTGGGCTATAACATAGGGCAGAGCAAATATTAAGTATGAAAAAATAATGTGAACAATCTCATCGATTTCTTTTTAAGATTTGTCATCGTAGAAGCAGAAAATCAAAAAACTAGTATACAAAAATCTTTATAGTCAAAGAAGCATTAGCATTGTCTCCTTTACTAGCATGCTAAGTCCAAGCGCAGTATTGAAATCGGAACATTTTATTGATCAATGCATTACTCTGTGACTGTTTGGACGTTCAAATTTGGAAGATGTCATAACACATTCTGATCAGTTTCCTACATCTGGAGTGTGATGCTTGGTCTCATCACTCATTAGAGTAGTAGATTAGAACTTGGTGTTTCATTGGTCTAAGGAAAGCCTTCAAGTAATTGGTAATATTGTTTATTTCTGATTACATTCTTTAACCGGGGGGAGGGAGATTGCAAATACATTTCTTTGCACTTCCCTGGCGTGACGCTTGTATGCTATAGTATTTTAAACATTAAGTTATAACTTATAAATAATAAAAGAAAAAAATCAGCCATTAAGCTTGAGAGAAATATATAGAATAAGCAAATACACAAAGGTTTCTGATGCATCGTGTACAATTTTTACGTAACATCCCGTATGCACTGAGTTTTGGGGCATGCGCTATAGCTTCATAAATGAAAATTCAGAAAACGTGTTGATTTGAAAATTCTTGTAGAGTGAATTTTTTAAAATTTTTCTAACATGCTTTACGATACATGTTATACTTCAAGTGCGTGTAACAGGGTTCCTTCTGCAGCACATTGGGGTAAAAATAATCTAATTTGCTACGGATCATGCAATACCATTTACATTTATGATCCGCACGTAAGTTATAACCTCAGTTTTTGAATCTTTTTCTTAAAATAATCTTATTCTTTTAGTGGGGTAGCGGAGGAAAAATAATAAAAAATCTGTTTGGACATTCAAAACGTGTAAATTCCGTTAGGTGGATTTCAGGAATAGGTGATTATGAAGAAACCGAATTAGTATCTGGTTCCTCGGATGGCACAGCGATAGTGTGGAGTTATAAAGAAGGAAATTATGTACCTTTCATACTTAAAGGACATGAAGATACTGTAAATAGAGTTGATGGTTTTTATAAATTAGGGTATTTGAAATATACTGTTATAGTAACAGCATCATTAGATTGTACGGTAAAGATTTGGACTAGGATAACTAATAATGGTAATATTTAGATTATTAAAAATAATGAAGATGATTAATATCAAAGTAATTTTGTAGACGAGTTTGTACAATCACAGAATATTAATCTTGGTCATCATGTTTCTGTGGGGTTGAAAATTACATTTTATCCCTCTGTTCAAAAATTATTATTAGCATGTGGATTGGACAATTCAAAGGTGCATCTGTATGTAGAAAATACCGATCAAGATGATAAAGCGTGTAAATTCGATCCTTTACAAATATTAGGTGGAGCTGAAGATTGGGTGGAATGTTTAGATTTTAAATTAAATGGTATGACAGTATGTGTATATTGTTTTGATGATTTCAGCTTTTAAATAAATAAAAATATTTAAGAAAGTGGAGATCTATTCCTTGCTGCATCATCGCTTGATAGTTTTATACGTCTTTGGAAAATTTCACCAGCGAAAGGAGAAAGCGATGCATCAGATACAGTTCTTAAATATAGCATAATAAGAAAAGATATTAAAGTTAAAATTGACGATACAATTCATACAATTTCACCAGAAAATCCCCTAGGTGGGCATGTAGAACGAGTTTACTCTGTAAACTGGAATCCAAAAAAGTTCACGCTTTTATCTTCTTCTCAAGATAAGAGTATGATTATTTGGGAATATGATACAGAATCTGAAGTTTGGTTAGAGAGTATTCGAGTTGGAGAAGTAGGTGGTAATACTCTTGGGTTTTATGGGGGTATGTTTGGACCAAATGGAACAAGTATTATGGCCTATGGATATCTTGGATCGTTTCATATTTGGAATTTATCAAAAGTATGTATTTTAAACCTAAACAAGTAATTTTTCTATTCTATTCTATTAATAGGACACCGATATCTGGCAACCAGCAACAATAGTGGGAGGACATTTTGAAGAAGTAGTTGATTTATCGTGGGAACCGAAAGGTGAATTTCTAATAAGCGTATCTGCTGATGAAACAACTAGAATCCATGCACCATGGTCTATAGATGATAAAAAAATTGTAAAACTACTTCATTATTTTATTTTAGAGTCAATATCTTGACAGTTTGTAATTTTAGACATGGCATGAAATTGCAAGACCTCAAGTTCACGGTTACAGTATGAGTTCTATTGCATTATTATCTCGATATCAATTTGCTTCGAGTGCAGAGGAAAAGGTCATTAGAATTTTTAATGCTCCTACCAACTTTATAGAAAACTTCAAAAATATCTGTAAAATTTCAGATGATGAAATGCAAAATGGTGTTGGTAAGGTAATGAGAATTATTAAAGTTCCTTTTAAAAATATTTTTGCTATAAATAGATGCAGGTCCTAAGGGGGCTGCAGTACCCTCTTTAGGTCTCTCAAATAAAGCTGTTTATGAAAATCATAATACCGAACGTGCAATTGCAAAAAGTAATAAAGAACCATATCCAGAAGAATCATACTTTACAGCTGTAAATCTAACAGGTAAAACGATCATTGATTAAGATTGCATGTAGATACATCATCTTTTTATAGAACCTCCCACAGAAGAAACTCTCTTGCAAAATACATTATGGCCAGAAATCCAAAAATTGTATGGACATGGTTATGAGGTATATTCATTAGCAGCAAGTCCTGATGCAGCATTACTTGCTTCGGCATGTAAATCGACTACTTCTGAACATGCTGCAATTTTAATATGGTAAGTTTTAACCCTTTTTAGTACTGTACTTCCTACAGTCCGCAAAATATTTTTTAGGGATACCTCAAGATGGAAAATAACACAGAAACTAATTTCACATAACCTAACAGTAGTACAGTTATCGTTTTCTCCAGATTCAAAATATTTACTTTCGGTTTCAAGAGACAGACGTTGGACACTATTTGAAAGGGATTTAAACACAAATACCTTTGCACTAATTGCAACTACAGACAAAACAACAGGAATCCATACAAGAATTATTTGGTGTTGTGCATGGTCACATGACTCGCAATATTTTGCAACTGGATCAAGAGATGGAAAAATTGTTATTTGGATGAGAAATCCAGACAAAGTTCCTGCAAATGTTTTGGGACAATGTCAGGCCATGCCAAATTATTTAGATCTAAAAGGAGAATCTGTAACTGCATTAGCTTTTGCACCCGTACAAGTTTCGAAGTTTTACCTTTTAGCTGTGGGACTTGAATCTGGTGTTATTTTGTTATACAAATGGAATATTAGTGAATGGGAACTACACCTAAAATTGCAAAATAAGTAAGTTTTCTGAATACTAATGTATAATTTGTTATAATTGTTTGCTTTTAGTGTTGCTCATCATTTAACGGTAAGACGACTAATGTTTAGACCAGTATTAGGTGAAGCAGGCAATAAGAAAGTTGATGATAACATTTTACAACTTGCCAGCTGTAGTGCTGATTGTGCAGTTAAAATCTATAACATATATCTGGGAAATCTAAAATAGTAGAATGCAACGAAGAAATTTCTTGGTTGCAAGCAGATACATGAGCATTCTAACCTTCATGTAAGCTGAGTGAGATCCGATTTGACAGTCATATAGAAAAATATACCTATTTGTGCAAGAATGAAAATAATTTATAATTACATCTGTAGCAATTCATATTATTAACAATTTTACTGTGATAATACAAGAATTCGTATAAATTTGATTAAAAAATTGTATTTATTAGTCTTTTGTTTTTTGTCAGATGACTGTTATCTATTAATTAACACTAGTCAAGTACTTGTTGTGCAAGTGCAGAAAAAATAATAATGATAATTTACTTAATTCGAAATGTAAGTTAAAAGTGCAGTGCAGCACACTTGAGGACTGTCCTGTCCCAACTGCTTGAATGTTAAAATTTTGCAGATCCCTACTCAGATTTTGTGATCCTCTGTATTTTAAATTGACCCTATGAGTTTTGAGTTTTC
The DNA here is from genome assembly GCA_011009095.1 of Ignelater luminosus. NCBI lineage: Eukaryota > Metazoa > Arthropoda > Insecta > Coleoptera > Elateridae > Ignelater > Ignelater luminosus. The sequence goes on from VTPC01005270.1 coordinate 32,531, forward strand.
GGATAGTTGCCAGCACTACCAGCCAGTGAAGCAACTATTAAGTGTTCACAGTTTTCTTGCATGACAGTTGGTCATAGAAATTCATCCAATTTAGCAGTGTGAACATTATTTCTTTAGTTTAAACTGGTCTTACATGTATGGTTATGCTGTTTAAATAATCTTAGGTTAGATTGCATGACAGGACACCTACAAACACAATGTTGTCAGTTTTATACAGTATGCCCATTTTACGAGTCTTCTCCTGAATGTTTGGAATAGGCAACATGTCTTACAATTCAGAGCCGGCTTTTCTTTAAAAAGTTCCAACACTTGTTAATTGAAACATAGTTTGCTGTGAATTTAAAAACTGACAAAAGTCAACTGTTTGACATTTGTTGGTTATGTTTCCTGTTTAACTTTTGTACAAACCTGTTCATTTTGTCTACTTTCTTTTTGTTAAATAAGTTTCCTTGCTTATTAAATTCTTAAGGTTTTATAATTAATTCATTCTTATTGTTGTGTTTTCCAAAAAAAGCAAATCTTATTTCTAACTAGCATAAATTGAGAAATCTTGACATTGACATGTATTATAGAAAACAAACTATACAAACATGATCCATTTTGTTTTTAAAATCTTTAATTACACAAAGATATCTCTGAATTGTAAGACGTGTTGCCTATTCCCCAACATTCAGGGGAAGATCCGTAAAATGGGCATACTATAAATAAAATGAAATTAACATCTTTAGTAATTTTTATGTCTTCAGTTTAGTAAATTATGATTATCTGTAATAACAGAAACAATATCAAATTATTATGGGAATAATCTATTTCCAAGAAGTCAGCTTAACTGTTTAAATATTCCTATTTCAAATAGGCAATAGATTTGGCAACGAGGTTCTATTCTGTGCAGTAACAGCAGAGTAACAGTGATTAGTTTTGAGGGTATCCAAGCTGTACAACTAAATAGTAATTAAAATACCTATTATGTACAGTCGTACAACCTAACAAAAAAATTTATAGCCATGCCTTGTCCAAAAAAAAAACTGCAAACGCATGTTTTTTGCATGACCATCTCTGAAGTTGGCACTTTCCATGTTGTCAATGTCAAAAGTTGACAATTTTTGAGACCGTGCCCACAGATTAAATAAAAATCAGATATTTCACTCCCTATACCACCAATGTTCCCATTTTTTTGTTTCTGCGCATTTACATTTGCTGCTCTGAGAGTTTACCACGCCTACTCTTTTACGCGCGTTTTATGAAAAGTACATATCACGCTTTGCTGCTTGCGCAGTAAATGTCAAAATCGTAAGCTCTGGGAGTTGCTTGGAAAGAGAGAACAATATAGAATCCACAAATTTGTCGAACTGAAACATCTGATTTTTATTTAATCTGTGCCGTGCATGCACCCACACGTCATCATGGATGTATGACGTCACAATGTACTATGTTTACATTATTATTCTTATAACCTAGAAAAATGAAAATCCCCAGCTTCTGATGGTTTTT
>VTPC01005271.1:0-29889 GCA_011009095.1 Ignelater luminosus
CAGATTTTTCGAAACCTCTGCATAAATTTGATTTGAAGGCTTTAATTTTAGAAGATGGTTTCACCTTCTTAAAACGTTTATGGGTAGATAAGGAAAAATATGTGTGTTTTATTTTTTTATTCTTTATAACATGTCCAAAAACCACCAAAATCGGAGGGAGACATCTGGAGTACTTTGCTTGTAAGTTTCACCAGACGCTTGAACTATATTGAAGTACATAGAGAGAATTTACAGTTCTCAATTAACTACTTTAAATATCTTGTTCAGCATTGGTCACCTAAAAATCATGAAAGTCAACCCTCCAGCTTTTTGAATGACCTGCCACTAGGCAATTTACTAGACACCGTCATAAACCCTGTACCAAAACGTTTAAAAATGTCGTATCCGTAAGAAGACGAAATCTGGTTATTGCAAAGAAATTGGCATCGCCCTAGCACATTGAAAAACGAAAAGAACAGCAAAAGAAGAAGACAGAAGAAAATAAAAAGAAACCAATAAAAAGCAAAGAACAGAAAAAGTTAATAAGAATCAAAGAAAACGAGAAGACAATAGTAAGATGAAAATGCACGTTTTCACATCCGAATGGAAATAATAAAATGAAAATATTCCTCATTATAGTTACGGTTGCGTCTCATTTTAAGATTTAATCTGCCTAATGTATTAATTTCATCTGTAACAGATAATAATTTGTTAGTGGAAGGTTCTAAATGCTTCAACATGAGTTGATTTTCCTTTTGCTTATTCCAACATTGATTAGCTAGATGGCCTCTTCGTAGACATATTCGAAATTTTCAATTTCTGACACGACAGTCTTCAACATTGTGCATAGCAGCACAACGTGTGCACTTAGTTGAATTTTTTAATTTTTCTTCTGTAATAATTGTCTCTCCAATTCCTCTTTTCTTTTATTCTTCCTTCTCTTTTTCTGTTAATTCCCAGCTTTGTGCTATTTTATCCGCTTTTTCGAAAGTCAATTTCTCACTCCAAATACCAATTAGTCTCTTAATGCTTTTGGCAAGAATGTTCCAAAATTGAAATGTTGAGCTTTATCTTTTAATTGAATTGTGTATTCATTTATAGATTTCCCTTCTTTTTGGTCTGCTTTACAAAATTTGAAACGTTCTGCTATTTAATTTGTTTAAAATGATTTTTCATAATTATGAAGGCTACATGCTATTTGAGAATGTTACAACCCCCGTGAGAAGAAACGCTAGTGAATCAATTACTCCGCAACATTTGGATTAGTTGGACCAACCACTAAGTTTTTGTTTATTTTTGTTTATCTCAAATAATATTTCAAGAAAGGTAATCGATTTCTCATTACCAAAACTCATGCCTATAAACAATAAATATTATTTTTGTTGTGTTAAAATCCTTCAGTTTATAAGATAAAGATTTTTATTTATCGTTCCTATTCAGTTTGCTCTTGTAGAAAAGTTCTACAAAAACATGGCAAATATAAATAGAGAAACAAAATAACAGAATAGAATTAATAGATAATAATTGATAGTTTAAATTATTGTAAAATACCTTCTGTAGATTCAAACTAAACGTCATTACTACAAGTTTGATTGAACAGTTATTCAAAACGATTTTTCGTTTTGTATTAACTAAATAACGTGACGTTACATTCAACGAGATAAGTGCATATCGAAAAGAAATAAGTGAAATTAACCTTTACAAATAACTGTTAAAACAGTACGAAATTATAAATGGATTTCATCGCCCCCTTTACAAAGGCTGGTAATTTATTACGTTAAATCTTATCTAAAGAATTAATTTATGTAATGTAACGTGTATTACCTAATTAAAGTCATACCATTTTGTAGCATAACACATTAAAAGGAACGATCGAACCAAGTATGTAATAATGTGTAACTACATTTCAAGCTATAAACAATTTTAATTAGACAATATTTATTTTGTCTGTTGAAAAATAAACAATTATGCTTTATTAAAAAAAATAGTTCACGTTTAAATATTTCTCTAACATTCAATAATTATGAGATCATAAACAATAATCCAGCCTTAAAATGACAGCAATAATTAAAATGTCAAGAATTTATTATGCAACCATAACTTAAAAAAATTCTTATTTAATAGTTCAACATTGCAAGGTGTTATTTCCTAATTATTAACAACCACCAATAATGTAGTCATATCCTGCGATTTTCTTTTATATTTTCTTTTTTCTTCTTTGTTTATAAACGCCAACAACAAAAGTGTTCTAATAAACCAACAAAAAAAAGTCTTTTTTTTGAAGAAATTGTTTGTGACATGGGAGTGGTTTGTCTTTTATAAGAGGGCTTTAAATTTGATTTATTTTTTGCGCAACAAAAATCATTTTTATGTGGCCAAAAACGAATATTATAGGTTTATATAGGAGAAAGTATTCATACGTTTGACGAAGTCAGGTAATATAATTTTACATGACAAGAAGCAAGATGCAAAGCGTACAGGAACAGAAACCGTACATAATTTTAATGGCGGCATAAAAAAATAATCAGGTATGTAATTACGGTTAAGTATTTCAGTTTTAACTTACCGGAATTAAATTAAGAGTGGTTATTGGAATGTACAAAAAATCTGTAACGAATAAAAAAAATTTAAATGCTCACATCAACATCTTTATTATCTCAACGATTATATTTATTTATGGAAATATTCTAGTTGAATGTATGTGCATATTAATATCAAAACAGCTAAAACTCCATGAAGAAATCTAAATAAAAAAATTACCAGAGAGGCAGATACATTTAATTTCAAAACTGACCATTTCTATTGGTCATGTTTTTATACAGCTACTCTCATTAGAGACTATTTCCATCATCGACGCAGATTTCTATAATAATTTATTGCCCATAAATAAAATCGATCCATTAATAAAATTGTTGCATTAGAAATTCACTTTTCTTGACTGTCTATATCAATGACACCTACAATAAGGAAATTTATGTTTGGACTTTGCATGTTTAGTAATGCTTCAGTGACTTTTTCATCTGCATTACACCATAAAGTCAACATCAGCGATGCATAACCAATAAATAGCCTTAGTATATTTTACACTTGACCTACGAAAATATTTCATGGGCAAGGTCGCTTCTTATGTTAGTATTAAATAAAAGTAAATAAACCATGACCAAGCAATGTCAATAAACCTATTAGAATACGTTATAATATCTATTATAATTTCAATTTTTTGCAATAAACTATGTCTATGGGATACTTGTTCAACGCACCGTTGAAGTCTCCGGTATGAATTTCTTTAATAATAAGCTACTTAACACTTAGTTAACTACTATAAGTATCTTAACTGTATACATATTAGTTAGTCAGACCTGTTAATTTATTATTTATGTAAAGTATTTGAATTAATGTTATAAATAAGGAAACATCTTTAGTTAATTATACGATTACATTTAACTACAGATGAATTAGAAATGATTAACTTGGAATAAACGGAATTTAATCAAGCAGAGTTTAATAAATTGGGTTTTATGTATAACAAATGTCTGTGTATGTTTAATTTTTAGATTTTCTGGGTTTTGTAGACTTCTAGTCAGTTCGTCTTACTTTTTTTTGTTTATCTGTTATCAGTAGGTACAGATCTAACTACTTCTCAACGATTCTTCATGATTTAAATCGATCATTTTCGTTTATAGCGCACCTGTAACTCTTTGTTCCGAAATGACTCAATTGAGATTCGAACTATACTTTTCCACATCAAGATTTCAGAATATTACAAGCCGCCCTTGATATTAGTGGTCTTGAAAAGAATCGATACAAGTTCATTCAATCCTTTAACTTCAGTTCAGAACTTAAATTACACATACAATATATAGCAGTTACATTTTTTACAATTTTAGACCAATAATGAAAAAAGATAATGAGAAACGCAAGATTAAAAAGAGCAGTAGCAATACCATAAAAGTGAGTTTTTTTCGGGCATTTGTCTATATTAATTAAGTCGAAAAACTATTTCATTTGTATTACCTAAAACAGAACCTTACACATTTACGAACCATTTAAGCAGTTTTGTGTTTATTTTTCTTTTTCCAGTTTACCCAGGTACATAAGTTTAGTTTTTAGTGAAGCTTTAGATAAACTACAAAACATAGACATTAGAATTCTCTGTTAGGGAACATAGAAGAACAAAACAGTCATAAATTAAAATAAAAGAACATTAACTTCTCTCTCCTACTTTTTCTTAAACTGTGCAATGTTCTTGGTCCTTATGTGTCTTCAAGAGTTTTCGCTTCACCGTTGCTCTCTCTAGTCAGCTGAGAGGCTTGGACTCATTCAGTTGTTGTCATTCATTCATTCATTTAACCATGTCGCTGCTGAGATAAGCTAAGGCCAAGTCCAATTAAAATAAAACTAATTCATCGTGGAATTTTACGAATGGTTTGTGCTTCCACACACTCTTCGTTGTAAATATTATTTTGGTTGGTTGTGTCTTTTGCGATATAAGAGTCAGTTTCTGTGATCAAAACAGAAAACACATTTCTAAAAAGTCCTTCGCGTTGGAACATTGTAGACCACGAATCTGCATCGTCACCCATCAAGACATGTCAAAATTACGTAGAGCTGATTTTATGAATGTAGAATGTACATCTGATAAGGTTATAAGCGGATTAAGTCAAGATATTGTAGGTGAAAGATTTGTAAGTTATAATATTAATTATAAATATATTGACAGCACTACAGGACAAGGCCCATGGCTTAATTACAGATTTTTCTCCATCTTTTTTTATCACTCGTCGTTGTTTTCCAGTTCCTTACTCCCATTTCCTCTAGGTCCTTTTCTACTGCCTGCAATCATTTTTTTTGAGGTCTTCCCCTTTTCCTTCTTTCAGATATTTCTCTCAGCAAGGCCTATTCCATCCTCCCCACATATCCTAACCATCTCATTCTTTGCACTTTTGTTATATTGGTTACGAATGGTTCTTCGTATAGTTCCATCACCTCTTTGTTCGTTCTTCTTTTCCAAATACCTCCTTTTTTCCCTTCATATATCCTCCTCAGGATTTTTCTCTTGAAAACTTCCAGTGCTTCTTTTTCTTTTTGATTCAATATCAATATGTGACTACTAGTTTTATTATTGTTTCATAAATTCTGTTCTTGTCATTTTTTGACATATTTTTCAATCTGAGTGCCTGCATAAGGCTCCCCATACATTTATTTCCTTTGTTGATTCTTTCCTGTATTTCGTTCTTTTTTTCGCCTGTATTTGTTATTTCCACTTCCAAGTAGTTATATTCTACTACTACTTCCACTTTGTACTCCTTTCCTTCTGTTACTATTTTCATCTTTTTAGTTTCATTTCTTACTGGTGTCTTCTCTATTTTCAGTAATTTTGTCGCACTTTTGTTGATTATTAAGTCTTTACCCTTTGCTGCTTTTTCCAGTTTTTTAAACACATTTCTTAAACTTTCTTCTGTTCTGGCCGTTAACACAATGTCGTCAGCATATGCCATAATTGTTTTTTTTTTTGTTAAATATTCCAGAACCAAAGGTTGGGATTCCGCTTTTTCCTACTGCTTTATTACTGCCTCAGGCCTCTAGTGACTTTAAACTTTTTTGACGTATGTCGGTTTGCCAGTACTTTGTAGTCCGTGTCTGTAAGAGTCATTTTAACCATTCTTATCAACTTTCCGTATATCTCCATGTCACTCATTTGATTTACTTCTTCGAACGCAGACGGCTTTGAAGGCAACCACTGAGCCAGCAGAATGAATTCACAAGACATGAATAAATAAACTAGAAAATTACAATAAAATAGAATATATTAATGCTCCCAATATGGGATTTCAAAGCGTAACTCTTAATTTGATTAAAAGAAGTTTTACTTTTGAGCCCCCTTCTTGCTTCGTAGTAATTATCTAAATTGATCTTTGCACCCCATGGCTACATGTCATGAGACAGTAGACTCACTAACTTAACATCTGAACCGATCCTGTAGTTCTTAGTAGAGGCCTACACGGGCCGGGTTTTCTAGTCGGGCCTCCACGCCGCCTGAGTCAAATTCGGATTCTGGTCGAGCCTCATTTTAAAAATTTATCGGCCTTGTCGGACCTATCGAGCTATTGGAACCTGTCGGACCTTTCAGGCCTGCGGTCCATACAGGTCTGTCGAACCGTTCCGTGCCTCGGGTCTCTTGGACCGTCGGACCTATTGGGCCTTTTAGGCTTCTCGGATCTGTGAGGCCGTTCAGACTTTTCGGTCTTTCGGATTTCTCGGGTCAATTGGGTCGTTTGGATTTTTCGGGCCTGTCAGATCTCACGGGTCTGCCGGGCCGTTCGAGCCTGTCGGGCCTTTTGTACTTTTTGGCCCTTCGGATCTATCGGGTCGTTTGAGCCTGTAGCGCTTTTTAGACCGTTCGAGCCGTCGAGCCGACCCAGAAGTTACCTAGATTTTTTCGGGCCGCGTCAAATTTGTCCCAGGCTGTAGTTCTTGGTGACTGGTTCATTGCATCATCGTGGTTTTTTTGCTTATCAGTTTGCTGAGAGAAGTAAACCCTCTGAGCCTAATGCCAATCTTTTTCAAAGTTACTGTTTGATTAAGGTCTCTTTGGGAATCTTTAACAAGAAGACATCAAACGGTAAACGTATCAAGTTTTGCTGTTACTAGTTATAAAGTTTTGTACAAAAGGACATGTTGAATTTAATATGAAATGTTAATTGCATACACTATAAGATAATTTCCTTTAACTAAAATTTCTCTAAGTGTATTTCACAAAACACTGGTCTTCCGCGATAGCTTAACAAGTATTCTGTTAAAAAGTAATGAACAATAATCTAGTTCCGAGTAATTTCTTTTTTCAGACACACAGAGTAAAGTTAAATTTCTTTAAAATCAAAACGGGAGAATGGCGGCTGCTGGTATTTGAAAAATAATAAATACATTGAGTAGAACTTATTATTGATATGAATATTTATAAACTTTTACATTGGACGTAACTAGATTTAAAAAAAATCTTTTGATAGATGCGTGATACCGTTCATGACTGACAATTGTCTGTCTTTGGTAAGAATATTAACCTAAACTTGAATGCATGACTTCTTAGTCTACCGTTTGAATTAATGGTAAAAATGTTGCTTTAGTCTCCGGTAAACTGTTCATGAAAAACTTTATATGTTAGAAAACGATATGGGAAGGTCCAAATAGCCAAGTCGTTCTTCATAATTCGGGCGGGTATTAGCATACAGATTAGAAAATACATGCAAGCCTTTTTCGGACGTTTCCTACACATTTCATGTCGCTGTAGAGATATTGAACCATTTGATTGTTACACCATATTTTATGATTGGTCTGTAAGGGTGCTGTATATCTGTGCCAATGATTGCAAAAAAAAGTATTGCTCTATTAAGATTCAAGATCGCCTTGACTTTATACTGCTTGTATGATTTTATTGTACAGATAATATCGGTAACAGAAATTGGTGTCTCTTGTCTGTAACGCTACACACTTGGTTTTCACCTAAAAAATGAATCAGTGACGATACCATTACTCTTACATTATATTGAAATCGTTTTGAAGTTGGTCATGCTGCGTTAAGGACCAATCGACAAATTGAGACTTATCTGATTTGATATTATATCAGAAGTAGGTCACACAAATTAAAAATAGCACTGGTCCCAACATCGAGCCTCGTGGGTCAGCTGAATATACTTTTTGAAAAAAAGAATTGACTGACTAACTCGAACAGCAAAGTTTCTGTTAGAAAATACAGATTAAAAACTAATTTAATGTGACACCGTGGATACCGTAATGTTCTAATTGGCATGAAAAACGACATGTAAGCACTTTATCAAATATTGCCGGAGAGTCCAAAACGAGAACGTCCAAGTAAGAGATGTAGTGGTTTAAACTCTGTAATTCACAAACTACTACTGCCCGTATCATTGTCTTTTTCCTATCTACTTATCTATCTACCTGTCAAGACATTAATTTCAGGAAGGTAGGAATAAACTTGGAACTACACTGCTGATTTCATTCCAGCTGGTGTCAAATTGTAGGAAATTGCCTAGTCAGGCGCTGTATAAGACTTTAGACGGGTCTCCAAATCTAAAAGATGTCGTCAACGGTAATGTTATGCTGTTTCTTAGAATAAAAGAAAAATCAAGATGAGGCTGAAGATTTAGTCATAGGTAGTATTAGTTGCTCTGAGCAACAAACTAAAGGTCCTGATGTCTGCTATGTCAACGTCATCATTTTATCAACAGTAATACGTTGATACAGGAGGTATATTATCGAAATACTGCAGATTTTCACGAAACATGCGATTTTCTAAAAGTGTCTACAAGTTAAAATTTTATAATTTTTATTGTGAGTGAAAATCAAGGTATTGATGATAATACACCGACTGTAGAGGTATATATTTTATTGAAAAATTTATCGAGAAAGAACAAAAAGAAAAAAAGTTAATTAAACATAAACAAAATAAAAATTACTTAAAGAATTTTCAAAAAGCAGTTTCAGCGGTCTTACCACTAGCTGTCACTCTTATTGGTACGACCACCGTTACCAAGGTGGTTGCTAAGTAATTCTGCATTTGTATTAGTGCGTAGAAGTCGAGGTAAATTGTCAATGAAAGAAGTGCTGAAGATCCCAATTTCTAGCATTGCTTCGTACATTTCCAGCTACACGTTGAATTTCAGTTACGAAAATCCTACATGTGTACATATTTCGGAAAAAGGCAACGGCAGCAACAGTCTTTTGTTATTTTTTAATATATTCAGAGTATTTTCAGATTATTACGATTGAGGTGTCCAAACACTAAATAGAAATTTGATCATTGCTACCATACATACTAAACGCTCTCACATTATTAATGTCAGCAGCATCGTTTTTTTCTTACAAAAAGTACTTACGACACTAATACCAGAGAATGAGGCATCATTAATTTTTTATTTCGGCACGAAACTATGTTTAGTTACATAGATAATGACTCTTCGAGGTTTTAGATGAGTCTACCGCTCAAAAAGATAAAGGCGAGAACACTATAATGTGAAAGATTTGGAATACTCTTCTTCTACTGAGAATATGCAAACGTGTAACTACATTATGCCTAAAACTCGAATGAAATTGCAAGAAAGGATTTGCTCGTCAGTTTTAAATGGCGCTGCTAGAGAAATTAGGAAGATAAGTATTTAGGAATGGTGTTGAAAAATCCGGCAGAAAGTGGCTGGAGTCTTACGCCATTCTCAGCGTCCCAAAGCGATAGGTTTTGTAATTCACAAGATCCTATTAGCAATTATAGCAATACAGATACCTTCCGTTTTGGAATTGCACGCTCAGAAAAGATGGATCACGTGGTGATAGAATTCTGCATTTTTTATTTGTCCATAATTCGTAAAGAGAAAGAAACGATCAAACTGAATAAATACATATTGATCTGTTAATGATGAAACAGATAGCCTACCAGCTTTATCGTTGAGAAGAAGACTATGACAAACAAAAAAGTGCTGAAGATCCCAATTTCTAGCATTGCTTCATACATTTCCAGCTACACGTTAAATTTCAGTTACGAAAATCCTACATGTGTACACATTTCGGAAAAAGGCAACTGCAGCGACAGTGTTTTGTTATTTCTTTATATATTCAGAATATTTTCAGATTTTTACGATTGAGCTGTCCAAGTACTAGATAGAAATTTGATCAATTGCACAAGAGTCATTTACTAACATATCATGAACAAGACCAAACGAATTGATCTGCTGTAATTAGGCAGATTTTATATTTTGGTTTACCTTTCTTCTTCTTTTCTTCTAGTTATTTTGATTTTCACTAGGATTTTGCAAATTTGTTTTAGAATTTACTTTTCGTTTTTTAATATACTTTTCATGTTGTAATAATTAAACTCACAATCAATCTCATCGGAGGTTAATTATAAAGGCCTTACTCAAGACCTGCTTACTTTCCTTTCTTTACTCGAGTATGCTTTAGGCTTTTTTCTTGACTGTTTTGTTCGGTTTGGCGCGATTTTCAATCAGTTTTCCTTGTCAGCCATCGTCATTAGAATGAATATTTGAGAGCAGACTCGATTACAGTGGTTTCTACTATGTAATAAACAATTTCACGTCCATAAATTCCGGAAGATTATAAATACGTCTAAGCATTAGTCGGATTACGACTAAAAAGGAATCCTGACTCGGCAACTTTGTAACTGAAACTAAAGTTGTATTTGGACCCAGTGATCAATTATGGGATAACACTTGAGTTTTACAACCTTAGGAAGTAAAATTTACCTCGCACAAGTTGAAAGTTATTGGAAAACATGCAGCCTTTATTGCGAATTTTTATTCTAAATGTTGGAAATTTAGTGATGTAAAATATTTTAAAGAGGTTCTGGTCAGTAGAGGCAATAAAACAAATTAGTAGGTATCAGAAGTGTTTTGTTTTGGACCGAAACAAGCTATAGTAATATTATTAATGCCATTTGTCATAGTGCAGCAATCTGTAATTAAAGAGGGAAGACAAGAAAATACAAAGATAGTTTCTATAATTTTTTGACTAAAATTAAAAATTCGTATCTCTACTTTGTCTGGACGAAATAAAACTGTTTTTTATAGTTAGATATTACATTTTAAGGATGTGATTAAGAAAAGGGACCTACTAACATGATTTTTTTAGCATTACTAACTTAAGGAATTTAAATTATTAAATTAGAGGGGGTTGACTCTAAAATAAATGTGTACCAGTTCGAAATAACTGCTTACACCATTTTTTTACAAACATAAAAAAGAGACTGTTTTTTTCTCAAAGAGGAAATGTTAAAAGCAATAATGTTTGACCACTTACCATACAAGTTTTTAATAATATTTTTGACCTAAATTGATTTGCTATTATAATCTTAAACGTATAGTTGCAAAATTTCTAAAATTAATATCTAAAATAGATTTCAACATGTCATAAGTATAACAAAGGTTAAAAACGCGAGTAAATTTTCTCAATGCTTAATACTGACTAATGATCAATAAGTCAATTGTTGATACTAATGGAGGTAAAGCAGATAGACGTATAGATAAGCATACAGATAAACCTTTTAAGAAATCAAGATTGATTTAGGTTAGGTCCGTTTTAGGTGTCAATTTTTGCTTCTGTATGTTTTGCGCACTACCAAAAAAACCTGTTCTTAAATATTAATGATAATTACGGGAGTCACTTTTGGAGGAACAAAAAATTATGTATTAAATTTCTTAAATAGATGTTAAAAGCCATCGATTTTTTTGTGTATCTAATAAACCATAATTAAATAGGACACGTTAAAATTGATTTGAATAATAACATACGGAGCGATTCTATTGTAAAAAATCCTTGGATCTTAATCTTTAAGGACAATTTCATAATTTGGTATGACTTCTCTAAATGGGTTACATTCTAGTGCATTTTCAATCTGAAAGTAGTTGCTGAGAAATCCAATAATCTACTTTAAAATGGTTATTTGAAATAAACAATTTATTTTAATATAAAGTAATTCCGTTTTGCAATGTTAAAGTCAACAGCTTAATTACTATTTTATCCGTTCTTTTAGTGCGTTGATAATCTAGTGCATTTTTTATCAAAAATTATGAAATAATAGCAGAGATAAATTCTTCAATAAATTATCATAATATGCACAGGACGTTTATCTTACTTAGTTTGTAATTAATTATAGGATGTTTATAACTTAACGATTACCTTTCGAAACTCAATAATTAAGTACTTAATAATATGGTTATTTTTTATTTGATTAGTCTAAACTAGTTTAAAGGGCTGAACGTTCTCAAATGTGCCTTGTTTTTAAAATTTTATATCTTATAGAAAATTCCTCGATGGGTTACATAAGCTCATTCTTAGTATTGAAAAGTAGACCGAAAGCTGGCTTAAGCAAGAATTTTACGGCTTTGTTTGGATACATTAAATAAAGAAACTTTGGAGCCAAACGCCTACTTACTGATTGTTTTTAAATATTAGGACACGTTCATTCTAAGGATAGAATTGAAGACAAAAACTGTAATTTTCGAGATAGCTTATGGAGCCCCTCAGCTGTGAAATATAAAGAAATCAGTTAAAAGAATATCAGTGACAGTGAATTAACACTGAAAATATAAATTTGTTTTACGTATTAACATTTTCTGAGAATAAATAACATTATTTATTTATAATAAAACTTATCTTTTTAATTGATATACTTTCTAACTGTACTCTTCGATCAATCTGGAATTCTAAATAACACTTTTTTACAAAAATAATCAAGATACAAATATTTTACAAGAAATTATTTAGTTTCTCTAAAATAAAAACCGATTCTTTTATACTTAAGACCAAATTTTCTATGTGGAAACTTTTCCGCGGAAGTAGAATTTGATTTCTCTTATTTTATAATCGTAAAAAACTTTGTCTATAAATATATTAGAAATTGAACTAGAAAAAAATTAACCATGTAGTACCTTTGGAATCACATCATAATGTTTATTGGCAAGATATAGTATGAAATATTCGTATAATAATTGCAAATTAGCTTTTTATTAAATAAAATTATCTTGGATTATGTTACATATGAGTAGCGCAATTCTAAAAGTAGCCTTACCCTCGGGAACAGAATTGGAGAAAACACCAACAAACTTTTGTAGGCTTTAACTGTAGGATATTTTTAATTATATTGTTGTTACAATGCTTAGATATTCTCTTTTTTATAAATTAAACTAAATGTATCATGCTTAAACGCAGTAAAAGTGGAAAAATAATCTGGCTAAGGCTAGTTTTGGAACAGTTTTGTGCGAAAATGTGTAAAATAGATAACATTCGTGTTCCAGTTGTTAGTAATACAACCAATTTTTTATTGAAAAACAAAAAATACAGTGTCTCATAACATAAAAGGAACTTTTTAAATAGTAATACAATGTTAAAACATTAAAGTACGTTAAACACAACATAAACTAAATTATACCATATGGTATTATATTTTATATTGTGGGATCTTGCAACTCCTTCATTGGAACGTCATCATCTTCGTCTTGTTCGTCTTCTTCAAGGTTTTCATTTTCTATTATGGCGTCCGGTATTGCGATAAAATTTAAGGTTGGGAAGTTCCCTCCGATTTGATTCATAATGTTTTATACGAGGGTGGTCTGAAAAGTTTCCGACCTCAACGTGAAGATAGCAGCACTCGTAAATAAAAGCTACTGAATTTCGTTGTTCATCTGTTGACAGTTACTCACCAAAGTTTCAGCCATTTTGGCCGCGCAGTTTTTATGTAACAGTCGTTTGAGCGAGTTGATGTGAGTTTTTTTGTGAAAGTGGACAAAATCGAGTATCGACCTGTCATTAAATATTTGTTATTGAAAGGCAATATGCCTTCGCAAATAAAAGATGAGTTGGATTCTGTGTATGGGGACTCTGCACCATCATTTACCACAGTAAAATTTTGGGCTGCTGAATTTAAACGTGGCCGTAAGAGCTTGGGAGACGATGAACGTTCGTGACGTCCAAAAACTGCAACTACCGACGAAAACATCGCCAAAGTTCACCAAATGGTGCTAGACGACCGCCGAATTAAAGTGAGAGAGATAGCAGAGGTTATGAACATGTCAAAAGAACGTGTTTGTCACATATTAAATCAACATTTAGGCATGAGAAAGCTGTCCGCGCGTTGGGTGCCGCGTTTGCTCACGTTAGACCAAAAACGTGTTCCAATGAATATTTCCAACGCTCTTTTGGCGCAGTTTAGGCGAAATAAATCCGAGTTTTGGCGCCGATTAATTACTGTAGATGAAACCTGGATTCACCATTATACGCCCGAAACAAAAATACAGTCCAAACAGTGGACTGCAAAGGGGGAACCGGCTCCAAAAAAAGCAAAAACTGTTTTTTCGGCTGGGAAAGTGATGGCGACTGTTTTTTGGGATAGTCATGGAGTTATTTTAATCGATTATCTTCAAAAAGGAAAAACCATTACAGGAGCATACTATGCATCATTACTTGACAAGCTGAAGGCAGAACTTGCGAAAAAACGGCCACATTTGCAGAAGAAGAAAATCCTGTTTCACCAAGACAACGCACGAATTACGGTTTGAACTGCTTGACCATCCGCCTTACTCAACAGATCTAGCCCCAAGCGACTTCTTTTTGTTCCCTCATCTAAAACTTGCGCTCGGAGGACAAAGATTTTCGTCAAATGAAGAGGCAATCACCTTCGTGAACAATTATTTTGCAGAGAAAAATGCCGAGTACTATTTGGACGGGTTACAGAGATGGGAGCATCGCTGGGAGAAGTGTGTAGAGTTACAAGGAGACTATGTTGAAAAATAAAAAAAATTTTCAGAAAAAATGTCTTGTATCTTTGTTAGGTCGGAAACTTTTCAGACCACCCTCGTAAGCAATTTGTTTACGTCCACAAGCTTCTTTTTTTTTGGCGTTACTGCATCAGGATTAATATCTTCTAGAGATACATCTTGTAGTCTTCGTCCTCTTTTTAAAATTCCCTTTGGTGCTCCCAAATCTGTGTTATAATGTGGCTCGCCTCTAATTAAAATATTACCATTGACAGATTTAGATATTATGATTCTTTTAAACTTGGCAAATTGAAAATACCAAGAGCCAGGTGCTTTAAAATACTGTGACACTGGAGTCTTCCAATTCACAACACCAATATCTCGTAACTGGGTAAGTTCTCCGCGTTTAGAAAACATTGTTAGGTATTCAGCTGGGTCTACCATACATTCTTTCTTGTTGATGACTCTTTCTATTTGATCAAATACACGGTCTGGGGGAATGAAAAAATGACCGGGGATTGGGAATACAAGCACGATTCGTTTAATATTCTTAGGTGCTAAATGAAATCCAATTTAGTATTGTTGAGCCAATGGTGAACAGCAGAAGCAATTACGTTAGACCCCTTTGCATATTCGATTTCGGTCTACGCATAAATAAACGTGTTACTAATGTTTTGTTCAGCTTTTGATGTTCCGAAGCACATCGTGAAGTTATACATATCAAGTTGCCTGCTAAAGTAAGCTGACTGATCTTGTAACTTTGGCAAGATTAGGTTTTTCTGGCAGTCATACGAATATGTTATTTCATCCTTTTTGTGAGTATGCAAAATATTAAAAGAGCATTGAGCTCTTAGCTTGTAAACTTTTCTACTTGTCTACTTCTTGTTTACTATTTTTTATAACCTCTGCTAATGAAATACATCTGGAGCACGTATGGATTGCAGGAGAACCAAAACTTATAATGAAATGTAAATTAAAGATTTTACGAAAAAATTCGTAGTTCACATTTTCTAAATTGTACAGTTCCCAAAGCTTTTTAATTGATCCATCAGAAGACAAGTACTGTTTCGACGAGTGGAGTGGTTTTAGTTTTTTTATGAAGAACTTAACTGCCTCAGTAGCTGGAGCGTACGTTTTAGATCGAGTATCACCTCCTCTTTTTCCTATAACCGAAGTACCATCATTAAGATATGCCTTACAAACTCTTTGAATACGGTTTTCCAATACATCTAAAATAGACGTAAACGCTCTTTGACAAATTTTAGTGGTTTTGGTATCATATTCAGTTCTAAATCGTGGTACTTTATACTGTATAGCTACTCCTTTCTGCTGCTATTTTCTAGCTTTTTTCTGTTTCATTTGGGGGTTATTATAACTGCATATTTTAAAATTAAGTTGTCTTGATCAGTCTTGCTCGTAGTAGAGTAGAATGATTGGTGAATCCTTCTTACATCGTGAAGGTTAAGAAGACTACATTTGAATACAGTAATACCCAGAACTTACGCGATAGGTGGGACAATAACCGTGTAAATCAAATTCGCGTAAGTTGGGGTACAATTTTGCATATAAATACATACAAATTGTGTTTAATTGGGACCGGAGACTAAAAAAACAATAATTTAGAAGAAAAATGTGTAATAAAATCTTAAATAATACAACAAATTATATTATTATGAATTGCAAAAACGTAAACCGAAGTTATTTTGACGTAGAAGGCTTCATAAAATCTAGCAAAGTCGTCTGACGGATCAAAGATTTTTTCTTCTCGCGCAAAATTTCCTTGTTGGAGTCTATGTTTTCCAAAATCTGTAACCCTTTTTCAATTGAACTAAAGCCTTCTGCCAACTCCGGATTTGCATAAAACGGGGTAGCATAAGTTGGGGTATTACTGTACTTTCTTATCCTTGTAGGTACAATTAGGTGATTTTGGAAGACGTTTTGGCTTATACCTGTAAAAAAAGAACCCTACTCTTAATAGCGTACCTATCTATGCAAACTTAAAGCAAATGTTCTAAGAAATTTGTCTCAAAAATTAATAAACGAAGTAATACATCCACCTGTTTACTTTTTAACGTTTTTCTTCCACTGATTAACATTTTTGACTTTCTTCCGCCCTTTACCTTTCGCAACTTTCCTTGCACCTATTGATTTGTCACACGGAAGGATTTTGTTCTTGATCACCCATAGTACTCCCAGTTAAATATTAAAATTCATAGCACTACTTCATATACAAAGTTATAAGAAACTAAATTAATAAACACAATTCATAACCTCACCAAATATAAAGAAACATAAAACTACTTTTGAAAAGCAGCGCCTGAGTAACGTACGAACCAACCTGGATAAGGCTACATTTGGAAAAGTAGGATATACATGGACAAGGCGCGTTATGGAACAGCTGACGCACAAGATAAGACTTGTTTTGGAACAGTAGCCCGATTTTGACATCAGATTTTAATAGGATAGAGACTGGTTTGGTAATTGTTCGACATATTAACTTGTAGAGGGCGCCTCATATTACAATTTAGCATTTTGGTTTTGGAATTTTTAAAAAAGGAAAGTGTTACACAAAAGTATGAAGATCATAATTGTTGTTCCTTCGTCCTTCTTTCTTTCTGATGGGCCTGCAGCCACCCATACCCTGCCCCAATTAGTGTCCAACCTAAGAATTAAGGCTCAGGAATCTGACTGAAACATTTTTCCCGCCTCACGGATTGAACACCTTCTGCACGCCAAAGAAGTGGCTGAGCTAAACTCATCAGGTATTCTCATCCTTACTCTTCTGATAGTATCACTTGCCTAACGTCATCCGAAGCGCGTTTCCGACCCAAGAATCTCTTGTTTTGCCTTTCCATCTGACAATAACTGACATCACCATGCGTTAAAAGTAAGACGGTAGATTATACCACCTATAACGGCCTTGCATTTCTTTTAGGAACTGGGAAGCAAAAATGAGCAGCAACTGACATATTTTTCTAAACGATATTCTGATCAATGTAGAATGCCAATGTATTACATTTCTTTACAAATTGTGATATCGTAATTTTCTATGAAGACACACATTTTGAAAAGCATTACAGATATACTGAACAAGCTTTTCTGGCAGGAATATTTTAAATAAATGTATGTATTAGGCAAGAATTTTCTTGTCTACTTGTACTATCTTTTTCTTTTTCTTCTTCTTCTTCTTCTTCTTTTATGTAGGCTGATGCCTGTTTTTCTTCGCGTTTTAAATAGATTTTCTCAGAGGTTGTTTTCCAGCTATCGGCCCATCTTTTCAGAGTTCTGTCGGAGTTCCTGCTTCTAGTTAATCTTGAGTCTCTTATTATTTTAATCAGTCTGTTGTCTTTGGCACGAGCTATATAGTTATTCTATTCTTTTTTCTTCTTTTGTTGAATTTTATCACATCTTCTATTGCACATTGCTCCCTGACCTCCCCGTTTCTTACTCGATCTATTCTTGTTTTTCCTATTATTGTTCTCAGTGTGTTCATTTTTGTTGTTCGGAGTAACTGCTTTGTTTTGCTCGTATCAGTTCGGGTGTCAGCTGCATATGTCAAGACAGATCTAACTATCGTCTTGCAGATCTTTAATTTACTTTCAAGTCTTTGGTATTTGTTTCTTCAGGTAATATCTCTTAGGTATCCGGATATACTAGTTTCTTTCATCACTTGTTTTCTTACCTCCTTGTATGTGTTGCGGTCGCTAGATACATCGATTCCCAGCTATCGGAATTCTATGACTTGTTCGATCATTTGCCCTTCGATTTCCAGTTTGTACCTGATAGGTTCCCTTAATATCACTACTAACTTTGTTTTGTCTGGTGATACTACCATGTTGTATGTTTTTGCTGTTATTATCAGTTGATGGACTACCCCATTTGTAGATTGTTTTCAGTTTTCGCTATTAATATTGCGTCATCCGTATAGTATATTATGTTTATTTTCTTGTTATTTATCTTGTATCCCCTCTGTGTTTTTGTGCCGTCTATTAGTTTGTCCATTATTAAGTTGAACGTAATTTGGAGCTCCTGTGTACTTAATTTCGCGTGTGAATTGGCTTCCAACTTGGACTTTTGTTTCTCCGTTTGTGTAGTGTCTTTTATGACTGTCAATAACTGTGTGGGTACTTATCTGTCTTTTAGGATGTTAATGACATCGGATAGTCTTACCCGATCGAATGCTCTTTTGCTGTCGACGAAGCACAGAAAGGCCGGAATGGTATATCGATCGCTTTCTCGACTATCTGGCGAACTATAAATATGGCATCTGTGATGGATCGATTCGGACAGAATTCCTGCTGTTCTTCATTTATCTCCTGGTATGGTTGAGGTTTTCCCAATATTATTTTTGTCATTAATTTTTGTGTCGTGATCAAGAGTGTAATACCACTACGGTTATTTGGGTCACTCTTTCGTCCTTTCTTAAAAATCGGTATCGTCACACTTGTTTTCCATTCTTTTGGTACTCTACCGGTCGTTATTATGTTGCTAAATAATATTTTCAGTTTTCTTTTCTGCGAAAAGATTGCTCATGGTGGAGATTTTTTGGTTAAAAATTACCAAGAAAATTCAAAGTTTTCTCCACAAGATTTTTTTAAATTAATACATAAATTAAATTATAACTGCTGGCTACATGTTTCGCTTGAATCTAATAGGTTTTTAACTATCCTCAGGTGAGTAAAATTCCAAAAATCTGTAATTAAAAAAGAGAGATATTTATTCAAAGTTCAATAGTTCGTTGGCTATTCCGTCGTATCCAGGACCTTTTTTATTTTTTAATGTTATTAGTGCTTCTTCTTTTATTTCTATTGTGTTACCTACGTCATCTTTTGTTAATGTCAGAAGGGTCGCTATATGTTCTTCGTTTTGGTATAACTCTCGGAAATATACTTCTCAGAGGGTTATATTAATGGCGTTAATTTTAACGGTTTCGCTGACTTCTGCTTTCCTGTATCTGGGCATCTTCCAGATTTTCTTCCGAAACCCATACATGTCTCTTTCCATATCTCTTGTGAATTTTTCTCAATATGATTCTTTAATTTTTCTTATTTTTCTATTGGCTATGTTTCTCTCCTCTATGTATAATTGTTTATCGTGAGGCGTTTTTGTGGTTTTGTATTTTAATAATGCCTTTCTATTTTCATCTGTAATCTCCTCGACTTCTTTCGTGAACCATGAAGTTTTATTGTATTTGAGTGGTATTTGTACTTTTCTTTTTCCTATTGCATCTTCCACGGCGTTTAATATATTTTGTTTTAGCTTTGTCCACGCATCGTCTACTTCCTCATTAGTGTTTGTAGGATTTTCTCCGATTTTCTCCTTGAGTCGTTTTTTATATAAGTTTCTTGTGCTTTCGTTTTCTAGTGATTCTATATTGAGTTTTTCTCATAATTTTTTCCTTGCTTTGCCTGATAGATAATGTTTTAGTCTTATTTTACATAAAAGTAGAGCATGATCGCTACTTGTGTTGGCCGAGTTTAACGTCCGCACTTCTAAAGTTCCGGAGGGTTTGAATTGTCTGTTGGTTATAGCATAGTCTATGATCCAAAAAATGTATATTAGTATTTGAAATTATGGTCAAAGAGTGTGTTATTAATTCTACGGTTGTTCTGGGTACTATAGTCGACAAGGAGATCTCCGTATTCATTTTTATTATTTGGACGTTTAAGTTTCCTGCAATTATGAAATGATGGTTTGTGGGTATTTTTTTCTATTATGTTTCGCAGTTCTTTATAGAAATGTCTTTTTGTTTCTCTTGGTTTAGACGTATCTGGAGCATACGTGCTGATTACATGTACATAACTGTTTCCGATTTTTAATTTTATCTTAAGCAGGTTGTCATTGATATAGTCAATATGCAACTGTTGGAACTTTTTGTGTACATAATAGAATTTCTACGCCAGATGCAGTTTTTTTGTTTTTTCTTTTTTCGCTGTAGACAAAAATATAGTTATCTATCATCTGTGTTCCTTTGCCTTTTTTCTTAGTTTCTGAGATATTACATATGTCTAGCTGTCTTTCCGTTATCTCTGCGATTATTTCCTGGCACTTGTTGTTCCATGATTTAACGTTCCATGCTCCGATTCTTAAAATGTCTCGTTTTTTAACTTTGTTGTGTCTTTTTTGTTGCCGGGTCGTCATCTTACTATTCGTCCTGATTCCGAGGCTATACTTGTACTATCGTTGGTTGAAATGTTTCATAAAGAAATTTCCTGTTGCTAGTTTTTTTTTTTTTTTTTTATAAGAGTGCTTTACCATCTTTTCATAAACAAAGATCATAGTCGTTTTGACAATGTTTTTGTTTGCATGTCAAAGTTCTCGCTAATCATTTTGGATTTTTTGCTACTTTGTCAAGGTCACTCTCTGATTACCTGGTGGAAACGATCGAGTTCGTTTTTGTACAATTGGGAAGTAACGCAAAGTTACATATTCAAATAGAAAACTGCAATTGTACATGGAAGTATTTATAATATTGCAAACCTCACACCACGTAGATGAGGTACTTGCGCAAAAACCGAATTACTTGAATGAACTGCTCCAAACATACAAAACTTAAAAATCATATGCTTTTCTGATGATATGACTTCTGTGCCATCTTGTATTAATGCTCTCAAACTCTTCCTTATCTAAATTTAGTTCCTAAGAGAAAAACGTCTTCGTTTGGTTTGTAACAAACAAAAAGGACTTGTTTAATAATGGAAGTTTTAGAGACCATGTACGCTACCAGTAGATTTAGCTTTACCTTCACTGTCAACTAAAGAACATTTTAGAAAGTTATGCTTGTGGGCTAGTACATATTGCAATATAATAATGCAGGAGATTTTAGGTAAAATCTTGAACCCACTAGAAAGGCAATTTTAGTTATACGAGCGTAATTATTTTCGTCTAGATTTCCATCCGGTATTCATCTACACCGCTTTAACGAGAACCACGAAAAACCTTATTACAGTGAATGTGGGAATCAAATTCTAATCTCTCGAATGCAAACCTGCAGCGTTACGATTTAAGACTTCCGTACACATGAGCAAATTAAGTAAATAGTTTTTGTCGCTTTGTGCATCTAACAAAGGGAGGGCACAGAAAGTCCGTTGCCAATCTCAATGAAATTTTTATTTGCTATTTGACACGTATTTTGCCGTTCGTCTCAATGAGCCCTGTGGATCTCGCAACAAAAAATTATAGGTAGAGAAATGGCTAAAATTGGCTTTCCCGCAACTGGCGCTGATCCAGCTGTCTTAACCAATTTTAATAAAGCTTCTATGGGTGTTTCTATATCGAAGAATATTAGATCCGTGTATAGAGGTTTTTTAATAAACGCTCCAGGAAGGCCAGAATAAAATTCACAACAAAGAAGCATAGCATGACAACGTATCGACTTATTTTCGATGTAGAATCATCAGTAAAAATTTCATCGAGATTGACGAGGGACTTATTGTGGCCTGCCCTTGCAAGTTGCAAAATGATCCTACTTATCTAACTGTCGGCATCAAAAGTACTGACAAGAAAATTATTGAATTCGGAGGGTCGTTTAAAGAGCAACAACTAAGAAATGACCAGAATGTTGTCAAAACTAATGAAATATCGTTTGTTTGTTTCTCGGTATATAGTAGTACTAATAGTTTTGGTTTTTAAAAGTATTTCAAAATATAGAGTGTGTGCTTTTTGCCACGTATAGCCAAGGTCTACAGCACGCATGGGTCGCCCAAGAATGTTTGTATCTCCGCATATTGACTGGGATGGGTGGCCCATGCTATTGCAAAGGTAATCTTGCCGAAACTGTACAGCAAACACGACTAACAAGGGGAGGGCACAATGAGTCCGTTACCGATCTTGATGAAATGTTTACTGGCGATTCTACACTATATGTTGGAAAATGGCTTCCACAAAACTGGCGCTGCTCCAGCTGTCTTAACCGATTTCAATGAGACTTTTATGGGTGTTTCTACATCAAAAAGCGTTAGACCTGTGCGTAGGGGTTTTTCAATATTATGCTGGCCTTCCTGGGGCGTATATTAAAAAACCCCCCAGGAAGGCCAGAATAAAATTCATTCTAGGGTGTATATTGAAAAACCCCTATATACGGGTCTAATATTCTTCGATGTAGAAACACCCATAAAAGTCTCATTAAAACCGGTTAAGACAGCTGGAACAGGGCCAGTTTTGTGAAAAACAATTTTAGCCATTTTACGATCTATAATATTTTTGGCGAGACCCGAAGGGCCCATTTAAAATACGTGTCGACTTATCTTCGATTTAGTGAAAATTTAATCGAGATCGGCCCTCTTTTTGTAAGCCTACATAAAAAAACTGGGAAACAATTACAGCCTTGTTTATTATTCATGCGTTTTGCACGCGTAGATAATTCATACTGAGATGTATTAAAATACACGATACAGCCAGTGGCCGATCTACGAAGAAGCTATGGGGGCTGCAGCTTTGAATTTATAGCTTACTCGTATAATGGCAGCCCCCATCCAATTAGCAATTTTAAATTCGCCATTGCCCGTACACGAATTAAAAATATGGACTTTATCTCTCTTATACTTTGGCTGCTCGTGGCGTGGCCTAAATATGTGGTGATATTTGGAGAGTTTTACTGAAAAACTTTTTCTTCTCAAACTTAGAGTGGCTTTTAATAACGAGATTGTGAAGTATGTAAATTTTAAGTTTGACTTTTTAAAGAAGTTAATACATACAAAAAATACCGAGCAAGATTTGAACCTGCGACCAACTACCTTCCGTACAGACACTTTACTAACTCTAAGCAGATTGGAGCGAGCGAGTTTTACCGACAAAATTTTCAATTCTGATTCTCTAAAAACATTTTGGTCCTTCAAAGAAGCTAGCAAACATGATGACGATTCAAGATCCAGTCCCAACATATACATATCTTGGTTCCTAAAATAAAGGCAAATAATGAACAAATATCAGATAATAATCATCTCCAGAATTAGAACTCGCTTTAGATTTTTATAAACTGTGAAACAGTAAAAACGGACGATGAACCAGTTTGAGCAAAACGTGCTAAGCGTATTTCAAACAAGAAAGAATCTGTTAGAAATGCTAAAAATAAGGAATCCCCATAACTCACCACGACAGCCACTGATTTTCGATGCAAATTCAACATTTCAACGGCATTCGAGATTTCTTATCTTATCTCGTTTAACAAAAATGCTAACAATTTTTTTTTATTTCCTTCAACCCATGTCATTCACTCGAACAACTCAACACAAACCGAAAAGCAAATATGCAGATATTAACTACTCCTTACGCAGCCAAACAATAAGTATAGACTGTTCATTGAATATAGTCCGTTACACTGCCTCATTATCATACTTGTTTGAGTTTTGACTAGATTTTCTTGTACATGACAACTTAGAACTTTATAGTCTACTTTAGCCGACGAGCACATTATTACGATATCCTTACGTTAGTTGATTTTTAATGGACTAGCAAACCAAATTCGATGAGACGGTTGTACCTGTGGCCTTAAGAATATAGTGAAGGTCGAAATCAGCTATGGAAGAGAGAAAAGTCACGAAAATACAACAAAAATAAAGCAGAAATAGAATTTAGTAGCCATAGCATAATGTGAAATAAATTTGTTTTAGAAATTCATAGAAACTTGTAATTTAAATGTTCACAAAATTCAAAACATGGATTTTTAAAGAAAAATAAATATGTCGAGACAGGTATGCAAAAAAAATTTGCGTGGTTCACTAGAGAATTTAAGAAATAGATACATTTTTAAATTAACACGATTACCTAAAGCAATGCTGTAAATAAATTATAAGTGAGGAAAGAACGAACCATAAATTTCACAGTTTATACCACCTGAAATCAGCATACCAAGGTACATCAAAATGTTGTAACTGCCGCAACCTAACTATTCTGAATTAAAGTTAGGATAATCACTTAAAGCAACATACAAAATACAGGGGAAGCAAGACAGGAATTAGTACATCAAGACAGGCACGGGACGTAACATGTTTTTAGAATTTACAAAATGGAACAGAAAAATGAAAAATCTGCAAAGTATCTTGCTTGAAAACAAGGCGTCCTTCGAGAAATGTGCATGAGAAACTTATACCATTTGTATTCTAGACTTCAAACAAGTTTATCAGAGTTCTTCGGCAGGCCAGTGTAGCAAATCTATTACCTATAAGTTTTACTACACGATTACGATTACTTCGGCAACCAGTCTAGAAGCCTTTACGCGCCCCAGAGCGAGATATTAATATTTATCGGGCTTTTCAGGGCTATCAAGCTTTTAGGGCCGGTCGGGCGGACAATTTTTGTACTGCACCAGAGCAAGATCTTTTTCGTACTAACTCAGATGGGCTATTTTCGTGCTGAACAGCAATAAAGGATACTAACTGGGAAAGGCGTTATTTTCGTATTGACCCGGACAAACATTGTCAAGGAACTCCTTCAGAGTCGTTACTGAATTTGCGAAGTCTGGGCGTCTGTCTATCCGCATTGTTTTAAAATTTAAAATTTTGAGTTCAGATTTGGATTCTACATCAAAGACTAAAGATCACACGATGTCTTCGCGAACATGGTCAAAATGGCAACCGAAATTTGAAACATTTTCAAAAATTCGTTTACTTTTAAAACGTATTTTACATTAAAAAAATAAGAGATACGTATGCTTTTAGTTTTTTCACAATGGCTGCCGAAAGACAAATGTTTACTTATTTTTGTAAATAGACTGTTGTTCGAATTCAGTAACAAAATGAAGTTCGTTGTGGTTATGCTCTGCATTTCCAAATATTTTGCATACTGAACTGAAGAGCAAGATTTTTGTGCTGAACCGAACCGAGATCCTTTTTGTACTGACTCGGACAGCAGTAACTCTCCTACTAAACCGGACAAGCATTATTTTCATACTGAACCGAAAAGGAGGATTTTCGCACCGCACGCACCATAGACGGGATGAGTTTCTTGGTCGGGTCTTTGCGCTGCTCGATCCAGAACTCAGGTTTAAAAATCTATCGGGCTATTCAGGCTTGTTGACCGTTTTCGGATGTTTTTTGGGCCGCAACAGGTTTATACCCAGTTGAGCCAGACGTAGAGAAAACCAGTTTTCTGCTACCTACCACGTTAATTTAATCTTTAGAGATTCATGATATGACACTTCGTGACGCTATGGCATTACTACTATGAATATGTTGACAAGTTATATCGATGAAAAAAGGATCTTCTTTAAATTTTATTTGAGTTACTTTCTACTGGTAGATTATCCGTGCGTTCTTTTTTTTTGTCTCCATAGTGGATTTGTTTCCCATTTTACTATTTATCTTATTTACATCGGCGTAAGAGCGTTACCTTTTGCGACAACAAACTGAAGATAGCTAGCGCATTTCTGAGAAAAGCTGTTCCGTGATTTAATGAAAACTAGATATTAAGCTATATCTATCCACATTTTATTCTTACTCCATATTCAAGTTTCACACCACGAAAAACTTGCTTATAAAAAATGTCTATTTGATTGTTTATTTAAGATATTAATGCTTGTGGGCCACAGCAATAAAAGAATCTTCTGATTTAGGGATATAATTACCTACTTTGTCGGTGTAGAAAATCTAACTGTACTGTTTTGCGCATGCTTTGATTGTATCAATTTGAATAATAACATTACACTATTAAAAGTACCGAAATATGCTTGTAAGTCTATAAAAGCTTTTCTCTCTGGATTTCTTATAATCTAACACTAATTGCACGCTTCTCCAATCTATTTTCTTCAGCAAAAGCCATTAGTAAAAAGAAAATAAAAAGAATTCAATATGCCTTATTTGAGAATTCAGAGCTCTCTATTCAATTAAAAACAAAAGTTATTTGGAAAAAATCAAAATAAGGATAATATAAGAAATGGCTAGTTTTTTGGTAATTACCTTTGTCATTAAAAGAAATCACAGAACGTGTCAGAGAGAACAGTCGGGTCCAAAAATCTAAAGCTGAGTCTCGCTAAAGCAAGCATAGCGCTCAGAGTGCTAAACTATGTCGCTCAGTAACATTGTTGGATCACTATTTTAGTAATTTGCGCTTTATTTGTACACAAATCTTTTACTTTTTTTGGGGCAATTTTGAAGGAGTCTAGAATGGCCGAAAGAATATTTGTTTAATGCCAGAGAACAAGAGCGCAATGACCAAGAAAACTGAGTGACTTTTGTGAACTTTATATAAATACGTAATTAACTAGTCAGTCTCACTTGTACCATTGAATTAGGTTATGCATTGCGAAGAAACACGCAGATGATATTTAATAAATTTTTCACAAACTGAAATTCTGATTATTCTTCAATTATCTTCTCTAGCCTTTTTTTATTTTTCATACATTATAAGGCACTGCCTTGGAACGTTTGAAGTCTAGTCTTCCTGGTTTGTAATATCACTAGTTCCTACTTAAAAATTCGTAACGGAATGTTTGCATTGCAAAAACATTAGCACTTTACTCTCTGTTGGACATTCTCAGTATTTATAATTTCATTTACTTCTCAAAATATAAGAGTATTTTCTAATTAGATGTAGATATTGTTTTAAACTACCGGGCACAGTCGTAATAAACGCTTTTGACAAACAATTAAGAACAGGTGTGTTTACATTTTCACCTTATTTGTTCTTATCTCTTAACAAGTTTCGATAGATTTATTTTAAAGAGTAAATTGCATCGATTTCATCCCATCTGCTGATGTTTGTTATTAATTGACACAGATTAACCTAAAACAAATTTTATTTGCAATAATTAACTTTTTATTAGCATTAAAGGTCTTTTACAGTATTTTATTACCTCAGAACTATTTACAGAGAAGCAGAAGAAAGAAGAAAGAACGAAACCAAAAGAGTAAGGATGTTTGCACAAATTAGAAAAGATGAAAACAAACTGCTGAAGCAAAATGAAAGACAACAAAAAAAAACTGTTGGGTAGGTGGAAGATGCAAGATAGTTTTCTGTCAAAATAATTTTCGGATTTTGGATTACACAATCACATATTAATCGGGCATTTTATACATCAAAATAAAAGAAAATAAATCTTATTTATTGTAATTATTTCTGTGAATTTTAAACAAGTTTTATTTTGTGTAGGAACTGCAAGTTTTAATCATTCATTAATTATTTATTATTATTTTCGTTGATTTTTTACCTCTTCTTCTATTACATAAATCCAAAAAATATCCTGAAATTAGTCCACACAAATAAAAAGATAAAATTTTAAAGTAAACGAAACCTATTTTTTATTAAATTATAAAAAAGTATATCAAACCGGAAGGGAATAAGAAAAAAAGTATAACCAGGTAATATTAAAACTTGTTTAAATTTCCTCTGAATTTTTCTTTTTTTTAACAGTTTAACATTTACATGTTTAAGTGATAAGTTATAATTTGCCAGTAATGTATGTAAATGTACCAACAAGTTCATTAAGCAAAGTTACAATACCGAAAGCCTTAAGGTAATACAGAAATACAATTCTGAAAAGTAATGTTAACGTTGCCTAGTTCTAGGTAAAATGCAAATTTTGATTTTAACGACTATCAGTACCAATTATCACAATATCAGCGCTCCTACCCTTATTGTACCTTTCTCTATAGTCAAACTCGATCATACGCACTTGAAAGTGGACCAAACAAGTATTTACTCAGCATTGCTATCAGTGAAAGTCACTTCGGAAATGACAACTGAATTGGCCGGATGCACTGGACACAGGCTATCAGATCTGGACCAATGGTCTTACTATAAAAGCGAGCAGCATCTTAAAACGCGCCAGTAGTTTAGTTTAAACTTTTGCGACTTTTTGGTCGCTCACATGCTCACAATGGCTAAGCATTTGGTAAGTTAGTGTGTATAAATCAAGTGAATGGCAAAACAACTGATTTAGTGCAGTGATTAGTTTTCTCAGTGACTTTTACTATGAATTACATTATCAGTGAATCTTGTTTTTACTTTAAATCAATATTGAAGGAAAAAAATAAAATGCACTGTTAACCTACATTTGTAAAAACTTCAATTTAAAAGATACAAAACAGAAAATGAATTTTTTTGCTTACAAATTAAGCAAGTCAGATTTATTCGTATAAATAAATAAGACAGATTTTGATAAATAAAATAAAATGACTTTTCTTAATTTGAGAAGTAAAAACAAGAAGTTACATAATCTATCTATAAGTGATGGTAAAGTTGATTTAATTAATTTTCTAAATTCGAACTCTTCAGTTAATATCCTATGAAACATTAAAACATTTTCTGTAGACGCTTATAATTGCAACTTTTCAAACCGAAATCCGCCTAATATAATTTCTACAAAACTTTCTCTGGCATCTCGATATTTTTTTTCGTTTTGTAAATAGATTCGAAATCATAGATCTAAAAATTATTAGTTGATCCAGCTCGTTATTAATTTGGTGAAATTTGGCTTTATAGGTGTCTTCTAAATTAGGAAATTATAGCCTAATAGGGATTATAACAAGTTTGAAATTTTTATAAAGAGTTCAAATATTTTGTATTTTTTTATTTTATTATTTAGTATAACAATTTAGTGCGTGAACAATTTTAGCATTTTTTTGTATTTATGAGCTTTATATCAACATTCCTATTTATTTGTTTATTTTTATCCGCATAATGCGTAGCGTGCTCAGTGACTTTAATAGCCGATATGAACTTGAACCAGACATTTCGGTCTAGAACTCAATTCGCCTTCTTATTTTATTTGGATTTTGCAACAGTCAAGTTTGCTGATTTAATAGACAAGAATTTAATGCAGCGGATACAAACTATTTTATTTTGTATAAATAAAAATTCAAGATATTTCGTTATTTGCTGCTAGAATTCATCCTTTCCAAATATTTTAAAACCTTACTTTAATAGGATAGATGTAATATGTTACTATAAATACCAAGAGAACTGTTATCATTTTGAAGTTTATACATCTGCAATAACTAATATTTGAATATAATGCACAATCACAACCTTTTTAGATTTCTACAATTATAATAAATTAAAAACATTCAGAAATATCGAAATTACAAAATAAATAAATTCGAAATTCTAAAAAGAAGGAATTACTACTGACATTTATTTTAATTTGCAGGTAACACTTTGCCTTCTAGCTAGTATACTAGCAGCAAGGGCATTAGAAGATCCCGACCTAATTCGAAACTGTGGAGACGCTAAAGCCTTAGCATTAGGCCTGGCACCTTCTGTAGGCCACGCTGCTATTGGAAGCTACGCTGCGGCTCCCGCCTTCGTCCAGCCAACTTTATCTGCAGGGATAGTATATGCCGCCCCAAAAGCTTTGGGTTATGCCGTTAAAGAAGCAGCAATAGCAGCTCCAGCTATCGTTTCCTCTTATGCCGCTCCAGCAATCGCTTCTTACTCTTCCGGGGGTTACTCTTCCGGAGGTTACTCTTCTTCAGATTATTCCTCTTATTCTTCAGGTGCTTCTTCTGGTTATTCCGCTGGCGGATATTCTTCATTAGCAGCCGTTCCAGTTATATCTAAAATTGCTGCTGCTCCAATAGTTTCCGCT
The DNA here is from genome assembly GCA_011009095.1 of Ignelater luminosus. NCBI lineage: Eukaryota > Metazoa > Arthropoda > Insecta > Coleoptera > Elateridae > Ignelater > Ignelater luminosus. The sequence continues at coordinate 29,782 of VTPC01005271.1, forward strand.
CCTGCAATTGCTTCTCATTCTTCTTACGCATCCCTTGGTGCTCTAAGTGGCGGCCATCATTCTGGAGCTTCTTTGGCGTACGCCGCACCGGTAGTTTCTAAAGTAGCT
>VTPC01005271.1:30083-43934 GCA_011009095.1 Ignelater luminosus
ATCATTCTGGAGCTTCTTTGGCGTACGCCGCACCGGTAGTTTCTAAAGTAGCTGTTGCAGCTCCTGCAATTGCTTCTCATTCTTCTTACGCATCACTCGGTGCTCTAACCGGCGGTTATCATTCTGGAGCTTCTTTAGCATATGCCGCTCCAGTAGTTTCTAAAGTGGCTGTTGCAGCTGCTCCTGTTGGATATGTATCTTCTGGTCTGGGACTAGGCCACTCTTCATATTCTTCTGGGGCATCTTCTGGCCACCTATCAGGAGGTTATGCCGCCATTTCAGCTCCTGCCGCTATTTCCATCGCTGCGCCTGCAATCAAAGTAGCTGCCGCTCCTGTTGTTAAAGTGGCAAGCGCACCTTTAGTATCATCTTCTTATTTATCAAGCGGTTTAGATCATTCTTCTTACTCTGCTGGAGGAAGCTATTCTTCTGGTGGTTCTTACGCTGCCATTGCTGCCCCTGCAGTAGCCGTCGCTCCTGCAATAAAAGTAGCTGCAGCCCCTCTTTTATCCGTCTCTAGTGGTTTAGGCCATTCTTCATATTCTTCCGGTGGCTCTTATTCTTCTGGAAGCTCCTATTCCTCCGCCGGCTCATCCTATGCTTCCCTTGCTGCTCCCGCCGTTAGCGTAGCTGCTGCCCCAGCCATCATCGCTGCTCCCGCCGTGAAATATTCATCAGCACCCGCAGTTTCGTCGGCCGTAGTAAGCGGTCCTGTTGTTCCCGTCCACGCTGGTTATGTAAGTTCGGGGCCGGTTGTTAAGGCACCTGCTGCAGCCATCGTCAAGCCCATAGCAGTCAAGCAGGACGGGTACTATGTAAGTATAGCAAAGTAAATTACGTAAAAAATTATGACACGCCATGCCGTGTGAATGGTAAACACGTTTAAAAGATATCTGCTCGAGTTCCTCACGTTTTTAATGTACCAGACGTACTTTATTTGTTGTTATGAGTTTACCAGTCAGTTTAAATGTTAATGGCATTGATTACGAACATTACGGCTACCTGATTTTAATACTATCGTGCACGCACCGATGAAGGTAATGATTGAATTGCAAGAGAGGGATCGTTAAAGAGAATTATACAATTTTTCGTAAATTGTTACACGGACAAAGGAATGAGGAAGTTTTTTCAAACCTGTTTTTTACGTGCCATATAAAATGATTCGCGAAATATTAATTTCTAGATATCACCCACGTTTAACTATCGGTGCTGTAAGCAATTTTAAGTAGAATTTTGGTTATAAATATCAACAACATTATTGAAGAGATAGTTATATTTATAATAAATACATTTCGAGTTAGATATCGTTTAGATGTGTTACTAAATGAAATATTGAAGGATTGTGCGCGTTTTAAAATTATCTTATTAATGGTTTGCCTTTTATACATTGAGATGAGTAATAAATTTGTTTTAAGAATTGTTAACACCATTCGCAGTGGGGAATTTATAAACGGCAAAGCGATAATAGCTATAATTTATTTAACTGAATTGATATTACTTAAATAATATGGAAATTAACACCTCACTTTAGAAAAAGCTCTAATAAATTTCTAGTGAATATGTTGACAGGATAGTTAATTTAAATTTCGCTTTTATGAATTAAAAATTAAATTATTATGAGGTAACATATCATCATGATTGCTCATAAATTTCATGCTAAACTAAAAATTGTACTCTACATTAAAGTGGAAACCACTTTCATAAATGCTTTATTTGGTACTTTTACCTGAAAATGCAACATACCAGCGTGAAAAGTTCAAGACTTTCACAAGATTTAATGGAAAAAGTTTGAAGTTATTTAGAAAGCCGTGAGGTTAAATCATCAAATCGATAATTAACTTTTTTTAAATATCCAATATTCAAATTTAGTACAATCAAAATAAAAATAAAAATTATTGCTAATTAATAGGTGTATATTATTAAAGGTATAAAGAATGACTGGCAAAAATATCACCCGGTGCTTCCTGTTTATCTTTGTTTTAATTAGATTTTCAATTTATAAATTTTTTTATATTAAAATGCTTTAATCAGAAAAATCTTTTTAGTTTCATTTTTTTGAATTAATTCTAAATAAAAACATCATAATTATATTTGACTTATTGAATTTCTAAATGGCGTACATCATATAAATTAAAACAAACCGGATAAATACTTTAGAATTTTTTTTAAAGAAACTGGAAAATACTTATATCTGAGAAAGCGAATATCTTCCTCCAGCAAGATCAAGATAATTAGTCTAAAACGAGATACATTTTAAACACCATACAAGGGTACTGTTCACATATCTTGTTTTTCATCTTGTAGTACTTTGGCTATTTTGATGAAAATTCTCATCTTGAAAACTGAATTTTTTATACTAGAAAAAGTTTATAAACGATAGTAATAATAATAATAATTCAATCAAACTTTTCTTCCGTAACGAAATTGACAGAAAGTTTACCAGACGCAAATATTTCAAATCGTCACATCAAGAAATGTTTGACTGTCAATGTTAGAATAAATTAGTACCAACCATCACCAGCTTCCGGGCATTCTGTACGTTTTACATTATAAATTCTTTGCTTGTGTGGTTTCACTGCTACTGGCTGGGAAAAATTGTTTACTATTAACTATTGCCAAAATCTTAATTATCGAAAATTTAAATAGCGTGCCTTTTTATAAGCCTAATATATTTAATATCGGAAGTCAACTTAGAAAGTGAACTGGTTAAGATTATACTCAAATAAAAGTAAGTATTAATTAAGAGCAGATCATTGAAACTGATTCGTTTTATATAATTGCGCAACAGTGTAGATGTGCAAATTCCTAGACTCCGGGCGGTAAAACTTTTCAGCAATCAACCTTTAATCTAAATTGGAAATTAATAAAAGAAACATTTCGTGAATATCAAATTGATTTATCAGATTCCTGTTAAATTAAATAAACATAGACACGCACGCGTTTATTTACAAAAGATATCGACAACTGATCGAACATCATCATAACGATTATTTAAATCGACATTCCAAATCGGGAATGTCTACACCATCTGATTTATATGATATTGTAGGCAGAATGATCAAGCTAATTAGCAAAACAATCCGGTTATCTGATTGCAATTTAAATCGTTACAATTTGCTTAATTTCATTAGCAATATTATTAAATATCAAATGTGTGCAACACTATATAGTAAATATTGAAGCAAAATTTTAAATTCACGCAGAATTTTAAAAATGTGATGGTTTGAAGATCATTAATGAATTAAGTGAAGTTAAAATGATAAATGGATACAATTGGAGCTTGAAATTTTTATAGTTTGAATATAATCCCCTGCACGACAGGTAATATAAAACATCCAGTATTATTTATTACAGTATGCAAATTTCCTGTAGTATTATAATAAAGAAACGTGGAAATTAAGTTTTAGAAATTACCTACCTTAATATAAACTACGTTATAAACTTTTTTTATAATGTGTGCTAATACCTAGAGAAAATCAAATGTGAACAATAATAAATGCTTGGATGTGTCAAGTTATTAATCAACATCTTGCTTAACTGTTATTGAGGATGTCGTTAGCTATTAATAATATTAAATTCTACTCAGATTTTCCTCTTGATTATTATTGTTAACATTAATTGTTTGATGTAATTAAAATATTTTTAACTTCTTAGATAGAATAAGTACGAACCGGTAATTTTAGTTGCCCTATAAACTTTTTAACTTTATGAATAATGCCATTATTTTGAGATTCCTATTATAAAAACTGTTGTAGTGTTACCTCAAAATCATAAACTACGTTAGGAAAAACTTTTATAAATCTTCTCAATATAAAAAAAATTTCAGTTATCGATACATAATTTTTTTATTTGTTTAGTTTCGCTACGTGAACTTTGTTTATTTGCTCACAGATGATAAAGCAAACAAAATTGGTATGGAATTCCAATTTTCTATATCAGATATCAAAACTGAACCCTTACCGAAATTACGTAGTTGCTGAACTTCCAATTTATGAAACTTTTAGTTTCTTAAAGCTTCTGTTGGTGAATTCTAAAATTTTCTGGTTACTTTAGCAGGTTCTTTATTGCTCAAAAATACTTACTTAACCAATTTTTCATAGTATTTTCCTTTCAAGTTTTCCATTGACCACTAGTTGCACGATACCTACACAATTTTATAAGATTCTGGCTCAATACACTCAAGTCAGTATACCATTACTATTGAAGATGGTATCAGGAAAACGTCAGATACGCTTTCCAGTCTCTGTATCCTCTCTCAAACTTCATTTTTGCATGATCAAAGTTTTTGGAACGAGGTTTCATTACTTCTCCCATTACTGTCATCATTACTGCTATTGATTGTTTTATTACCATTATTAGCTTGCGCTCGGAAGAAATTATAATGCGTACTAAGTCAGAATTCTTCGAGCTGTGTTTTCAAAAAGTATATAAACTACAAAATTTTTATAAAACGATTAACCATCTTGACGAAAATTTAGCATCAATTAAATCAAGCTTTACTGCTGAAGATTCTAGGGCTTCTTAGTTTAGACTGATTAGAACTGATCAGCGTTTTTGAACCAGCCGGAATTTTAAAATTGATCGATCCTTTTAGACTAGATCATTTATTTTTGTAGGACCAACCTGATCTTTTTGTTTGGTGGGTGTATTTTGCAACGTTAACAAAATAAATTTCGTGAATAATTAACAGATCGATATGAGACAAAGCAAAGAGCACTGTATTTATAAACAGTAATATTCCGGAATGCAAAAATGTACAGAAACTTTCTAAAGCTTTTGTTTACTGAAAACCTTTTATATCATCCAAATCATCTTGCTATCAGCTTGTATTCTCTGCTTGATCAGATAGTCTGGAAGAAACAGTAAAGTCACAAATTCTCAAATTTGTAACCATATAGGCAACACATCATACATTCATAGACACCTCTGAAAAAATAGAAATTCTGATTAGTTTAAAAAAATAATATTTCAATAAAATTGCTGTTTGCCAGTTTTAATTGCATATTATTGATCCATGTCAACTTTACTTTACTTCCATGTAACATGGGTTGCCTACATACTTGTAGCGTTTTCAAATGATCACAGTATACTATTGACATTGCTGAATTTCCAAGATAGACAAGCAAAACTATTATATTAAAGTTTTATAATGTAAACGGTCGTTCTGTGGTTACAGAAACTCAAATTTAATTTAAATTAGAAACAGAAAAATTAATTGTATTGTCATTTAAATAATGTGTGGCCTAGATTTCTGAATTACCTTTTGAAGAATCAAACAAATAAACAAAATTAGCAGTAGATGGCTGGCAGGACTGCAGCTAATCAAAAACTTTCTGGCGCTCTCAGAGCCCACAGCAGTAATAGACAATAATAAGAAATTTGTAGGAGGATGCCATTCTGTATGACTACGATGAGTTGTAGTAATATGTTAAAAATTCCTACCGGGGTTGGAATATATTCGGCAAGATTCTAGTTGTTAACGAAATGACCATAGCGGTTGAGGCCACGAACACGTTTTCAAAAACCACCAAAGAAGTAAACAACTTAATGCACAGCATTGTAGTTTTTTTAATTTTGTCTTTACACGACGACGCGTTTCAGTTACTCGTTCGCAAATATCAGGCACTTTCCGATGTCCAATAATAAAAAACGAAGACAACTAATTAGTACATTTAATCTTCTAAATATTAAGTTAATGCCGGAAACCAAATTAACAAATTTTTCATGACCTTGCTCCCCTTAACAATTGTCAAATTTGCCTATTGGATATTCCGGTTCTGACAATGAATTGGTAATAAGTAGGAATTGATAAATTCTGCGCTAGATTGCAACAAATCTTTACATTTTAATGTAAATTTATTTCTTCTCTATTTCTAGCTTTTTTTGTTATTTTTATTTAAGAATTTTTATAAACTTCAACAACAGGCTTGTTCAACAAGCTTGTAGGTGCTATGATTTGTGTGTGGATAAGTATAAGTGAAGAAGTACCTATAAATGAGATTTAATACTTCTATAAAGTAAAGCTGTTGTCGATTTATACAAAATACAAAATTCCTTAAAACAAGTGGAAATATTAATGAACTTTACAATTCTTTAATCCAGTGAAACCCAGTAAAACTGCATTTCTACGGCTTTTGGGAGTGTCCCTCAGTCTTAATAGTTGTTTTTAAGTTAGAGTATTGAACAGATCTATTACATTCCATAATGAATTTTGAGTTAAACAAGTTGTACTCATACTTTATAGAGGTGTGAAGATTATTAAACTAAACGAAGAAAAACAAATTAATAAATGATAACGTGAGCGCCAGCAGAATGTTTTTCAGGGGGGATACAAAATATCCAACCCTGACATACCAAGTTGCAATGACTTAATTCAGAAGTAAGGGCTTCAGCTCTTTGCAGCTCAATCTTTTTAATGTGTTACAAGTGTTATTTTGCAAAACTTTGATTCGGATAATGTTTTTAACCAACTAACTTGTTTAGTCTAATAATTCTCACGCCTCTGTATATTTCATATCAGGGATAGCCAAATTAAAAGCCATTAATCAGTACTTTTTAAGACGATCACTATTCATTAGTATATCCATATCCATGTCAAAAACTAGTTTGTTTCGATTTACTGAGTTTTTCTAACGTCAAGGGCTCAGTGGGAGTGTTACGCGCGAGTCTCTGTAAAGTATCAGTATTGTAAGATTAATTCGATTCAGGTTCGTTATGGGCATACAAAGCATTATAATTAACGTCAGTGTGTTATGTAACTGTGGTATATGACCCGAAAAACAATACAAAAAATAAAATTAAATACGGGGCCTAAATAAAAAATTTCCAGTTATACAGATATTATTTATCACTTTATCATTGAAAGAAACAGCAATTTAAAAAAAGCAAATCTTGCAACATTGTAGCATCACTACATTAATTTAGAATTAATAACTAATAATTCAATTTGAATTTTTTTCGTTACTTAGTAACAAAATTCTGAACCTGCAAAATTTAAAATTTTAATTTCCATTTTGAGTATAAATGCGATAATTTCAGTATTTTGATTAGTTTATTGGCGACTGTAAATTACACTTAATATTAACTAAAACAGTAATTACAATAAAAATCTTAGGACGTTTAATATAAATAACAAAAAATAGAGCACGACATTGAAAAACATCTGATACGATTGTCATCTTTATGTATTTTCATGCCCTTTCAGGGGCGTTCTTTGTGTTTCTTTCAGTCCTTCTGTAATAAGTTGAAATACTTCTTCAAGTGCAGCAGTTTTTCCATTTACTGCTTGTCTTCTGTGCATGGTAATAACTGCCACAGTTCTCCTCTCCTAGTCTATCATGGAACCTTTAAATAACACTTCTAACTAGATGCCTTCTGATTGAATAACGTTCAGCATATAGTCTTACTGTCTTACTGCAGCATTAGAATATCCTACACACTCATCAACTGTTAAATACATAGTTGCATATTTGAAAGAAACCAACAAAAGAATAAAATTAGACTAAGAAAACGTTACCAACAAGAAAGAATAAATTCAAAAAAGAATATAGCAAAACTAAATACTTATAAAAAAATATTAATTAAAAGTTGTAGGTAGCTTCATATTTGACTTGACAGTACATAAATAAAGGACAGGTTCTGTAATGATCTACATTGTGTAGTCTTAATATGACGATTAATAGCAATTCCTTTTAGAAAAAAGCCTTGCATACGTGATTAAATCATACGTTAAGTGTTAAATTCGAAGGCTTCCTATTTCGTATTAAAGGCACATTGAATATTTAAAACACCGATTCTGATTTTATTCCAGATCACTGATGAACATAATATAGCTTTTGCTCCAAATTTTATCTACACACCGTATAATTTACCACTGAACATTGTTTTATTTGAATATTTGAAAAATCTTACGAAAGTTCCAAAGTGTACGTTTAAATTCAGTATGTATCACAACCTACAAGTACATAATCAAGAGATCTTGAGTTTATGTTAGCGATTTAAGATTTTGAATTGATTTGTTAACAGTCAATCTAGTTTTTGCAAATTCTTTCTTACAAAAATTAAAAAAATTCGAAAATAGATACAAGCTTGCCCTCAACGTTGATGTTGGTGGTCGTTTTCCACAGTGTTACTTTTTGACCTTTTTCACACCACTTTTTTAAAAAATTCAAGTAAAAAGTTTAAGATTTATATTGACGTTATCAGTAACTGAATTAAAGTTAAAAGTTTAAGTGTTAAAATCTAATTCTGGAGTAGATTTCGAAGTCTTGTAAATATTGGTATCTATAGCAAATCTTTTTGTTGTGCTTAAAAAAGTATTGTAAAATCTGGAACTACACTATAAGAAAATAAAAAAATAAAAACTAAAAACTAACAGTTTCGTCAAATTGTTATCATATCAATAAAGAAAATTACATGAAGTACTAGATAATGGCTAATATGTTGTTAATTATAAATGCGTGTGCATTTCGTTCTTATTTTTAAAAATTACGAAATAGAATATACAAATTGTGATGTTATGTCAATAGTTTCTGTTCTGTTTTTTCCTGCCTAAATTACTCTACGATTCATTGATTATCCTAGATAGTTTTTGTTATGTAATCTAATATTCAGCTGAAATTTTTAATTATGTTTCTCTTTCTAATGATGTGATAGTTGAGTAACACCGACTAGCCTTTGCAAGCCATTAAATATTTAGAACTGAAGGTAATTTTAATTATTCGAGATTTCAAGCTGTTTTTTATTGTTGTGTAGGTGCAATTCTCAGATTTTTGTTTAAATAAAGATTATTATCTTTAATATTCATTTTACAGTTTACAATTGTTGTTGGTATAAACAATACTATAATAGCAATTTAATTATATTTACTCGTATCTCCTGTTGACATGTTACAGTTTGAAAGAAAAATTTAAAGGATACTGCTTACAATTAGAAACAGTTTCAAACAATTTTTTTATTTAAAGAGATTTACAGTCAGTATTATCTGATGTTATGGTAATTGTAACCAAAGTTATTTTATTTTTATGAATTTCAGAATTAGTTGAAATAATCATGTTATAATCGGTTCAACAACTTGCTTCTCTTTGTTCAATGCCTTCATTGAAAGCTCGTTAACTTCAAATGGAATGCTTATAACACCCGTGACGTTAAAGCCTACTAACGAAAACTACCTTTAAATAGTTGTCTTAAGAACAAGAACGGTTATCTACCTATTTAAATAATAATTATTTTGCACTATAATTACAATAATTGTAAGTATGTACAGTCTGCGCATTATTAAATGAGACTCAAACAGAGGCATTTTTCAAAATTGTTTCTTTGCATTTTTCTAAATCATAAAACTATTTTACAAAAATCAATCATTTTCTAGTTGCTAATTTCATAGATGTGTTGATTTATCTTTTAACTCGAAAATTTTGCAGATCTGTGCCAGGTATGCAGCAGATCGAATCTCATTTAATAATGCGCAGACTGTACTTTAAGCATAGATACTATATCAAAGGGTATGCCGTGCAATACTTCATTAAACGTTTACTAAAATTGTTGGATGTTCTAATACGTAACATTTGAAAAGTGGTATCATATGAGATTAACTTTTTGTCAGACACTTACAAGTAAAAACACATCAAAGCAGGTTAAAATTCTCCACAGATTAGCTGCTGAAGAAGCTTGGCATTTTAAGAGCATATTTATAGAATATGAATACGATTTTATTTTTCCATCAATTCATTAATAACAGAACTGCAGTCAATTAGAACAGATCTAACTTGTTTATTGTTTATTAAACCTGTAAACATGTTGGTCGATGTCGGGCGAAGAAAATTGATAGAATTAAAAAAAGAAAATTTACCCAATCGGCAAACACAAAAGAATAGATGGGAACGAGTAGAATATAAGAGATGGAATTGTACAAAAGTAAAGCTGACTTAGCTATTTATTTCTTTTGCAGATTAATACTGCCATCCCAAGAAAATAATATCTGTTTCATTCTCATTACTTCAGTATAAATTACTTTCCTCTTTTTTTTGCACGGTGTTCTCCATCATCTGCAGCTTTTGTAGCACAATTCCAAAATATTGCATTCCTTTTGCTTTTCCATTCGAAAGCGTATTTTCACATCCTATAGTCAACAATCTTAGAAAATTCCCTACAAGTTAAGCAAGGCTTAAATAAGTTAGATTTATCTCAATTACCCATTAGATGTTTTGTCAAAAAATAGTTGAGAAAGTTTTGACCTGCTGTACCATATCCAAATTTGTAAATATCTGAATTATCTAGTTTCATTGTTATGCAGTGTGCCCAATTTAAGTCGCTACAAATAGATAGGCAACACGTGGACATCTTTGTGATTACAAAATATAGTTTCCAATTTATAAAAAAAAAACAGAAAATTCAAAAATTATTGGTATACATTGCTTGTCTTTTGGAAAGGATTTCTTCATATTTAGTAATTATCTAACCTCACATTACTCGTGTATGAGATATATAACATCTTATCTGATATAACTTTGATCTTTATTTATTTAAAGAAATATAATAATCAAAACTGACGTGACGTACCAAATTCTTTTATTTGCCTAATGTGTTGCCTACCCACATGTAGCAAAATAAATTGGGCATACTGTATACATTATAATTTCTTAAATAAGTAAACTTTTTATGAAAATAACTCAAATTGCAGGGTACGTTCAATCAAACACAAATTTACAAATGAGTTTTTACTAATTAGACTTGATCCTAAGTACAGTGCGCAACAAATTAGTTTTCTTGCCTAGATCTTGTAGCCAATCTTTATTTTGCAGTTTCTACTAAATATTATACCCTACCAACCTCAGATGGGTTTGTAAAAATCTATTTATTTATTATTTTTGCATTTTTGCATTTTTACAAGGATTGCTTTAGTCATATATAGTTTAACCTTAATGTGTCAAACATTATATTGTCACGGAGTCTACAATTTTATTTCTTTCTCCAGAAGAAGGCACATTTGACAATTGTATTTGCTCTCCAAAGTCTGAAATTAAATTCCCGAACTTTTAATTCAGAATCAAATATGCAAACCTCTCACCTTGGCAAAAGCTTTCAGCATTCTTACAGTTCTGATTCTAACACAAGATTTCTTTCTGTTGATGGATAATAGTTTTCGATAGGGGAGTTTTGCTTTTCAAACAATTAAGATGTTAACAGTCTCTTGCTGTTCGAGAAAAAATCGAGAATCGAGAAAAAATAAAAATAATAGGCGCCACTGTTAGGTTTTGTCATCACGCTATAAATCTACAGCGGAATGAAGAATTCATTAAATAGTTACGAATAGCAAATTTTGATGTTGTTAGAAAATTTACTAATTGAAAGTTCAATGGTTTTAAGTTAGACAATTAAAACGCCAAATTACCCTAAAATGATTTTGGTCAAAATGTGTTTATGCAACGTCAAGTTGTTATATTTACTCAATAATAAAACACAAAATTTCTTCGAGTCAAAGCCTAAAATAGAAGCTTGCGCATCGCAGCTACCCCAAAAGAGGGTAGTAAATCTTAGTACTTTACTTTAGAAACTCGACCCGCATGCCAGTATTCTTCGCTTCGGAAACTTAGTCTAAATGTAGTTTTATATCAAATGTACAGAATTAAACTCACCTTACTGGATTATTACCGTAAGCTAGCCTGAAACAAAACAATCCTTGCAAGTAAAGCATATCATAGAGTACCTTTTTGAATTTATTAACACAGATGAAGGAAGTGTTATAGTTATATAACGAAATATTTCTGCAAGTAAATAAAACAAAGCTAATGGTTAAAAATTAAAATATATGAAACTAATAAGATATAGACTAATTAGAGCAATATAATGAAATCATTCAATCTCACTTCCAAAGATGATAAATTTAGTTTGTTTCATTACTCTTCTATGACCAAAACATAAATTGCATTTTGCAAATAGATAATAACGGAACCAGAAAGGGAATTCGAATCAAAGCATTTCAGAACTAGGTCGCACGTTGTAACAATTCACAAAAATAAATATACAATTGTTGTTCAGAAAGTTATCACAGTTTGTGATACACAAAAATATTACAGCATAATACTCAACGTACCAATCAGATCACGGATCAACCAGCAATCCTCGATTTCTGATCTCATAGTTCCCTTTAATTTTTAATTACTCATCAGACATCGAAATTAATTTAAAGTATGAATTGGAGAATTGTACAAGCTATACAGTTCTCAAGAATTTTGAAAGCTTAAATCATTCAAGAGCACTGGAAGACACCCAGGAGTTGAATTAGTTCTGATACTCAAACTGTAAGATATACGAACGTGTTTTCTTGTTATACAAGCCAATTCAACAATTTGGTTCTCGGATGTCCATGTTTAACTTAGATCGTGATTTTTATTTATTCAAATTGAATTGTTTCGGAAACGGCTGGAACAACATAATTTTAAGTACTGAATATAAATTTAACAATTAAACTAAATTTTATGGAGCAAAATACTTTTAAAAATATTGAAATCGTTCACACGTAATATGTATACTCTTAAGACTAAAAGCCAGTGGCATAACTAAAGAAAACAAAATACCCTAACATGTATTTTCATTAATATTTCACGTTACGTTGACATTCAGCATCAAATTTTACCTTTGTTCCGTGGAATGATGATGATAGTCCTCTTCTATTTTCTGTATATTGTAATGATTTTAGCAGGTCTACAGATGGAATATTTGTAAAAACTGCAATAGGTATATAATTTACAAGCTAACGCTAATTGCTTTCAATAAGCAACTTTGTTTTAAAGATAAAAATTAACGTTGGCATTATAATTATTGCCATTTAATGATTACTGTAGCAATTCTTGATTAAAGGTTTTCATGTTTTGCGTCCACTCTAAACTAGAACGAAAATATTACCAACCATCAAGTTCAATTTTTCCCTTCAGGCCTTAAATTAGATTTTTTCAAGATATTATACAAATGTTTATACGTGCTTTAGAATCAAATAAAAAACGTCAAGATAGTTTTCAGAGAAAAATTAAACTGGAAAGATTCCCTAACATTTATATTACTGAACTTTTATGACTGGATTTTTTGACGGTTTGCTAGTTGTACTACTTGAATTAGCAAGCAGTATCTGAAAAAGAAGCAAACATCAATCAAAGTATGTAAAAGATATAGCAAACTAATCAGAAATTTGAAATTCGCAACCTCCGGAGGTATATGGGCTGTCAAAGATAGACAAACCAAATGTATTTTCGCGACCAGTTACTAACTAGTTCTTAATTTTTTATTTGTAAGTTTACGGTTTCAGTCGAAAAATTTGTAAAAACTAAATTTATATCATGTCAAATACTGTTATAACTAGTGTTCGAAGTGTTTGAGATTTCTGGTTTTTTGAGAAACTGGAACAAAGTTATCTATCACAAGAAATTTTAAAATGAAATAACTTTACCAAAAAAGACATTTACGCTAATCATTTCTATAGCTTATTAGTTAAAGTAATGAACTAGAAGGCAGTGAAGAAGTTCTAAACTTCAATAAAAACATTCAAACGCCTACATATTGAAAAAGAACTTAACACATCAAACGAACCTTGAAAAACACGTTGTCGTACTAAAGACCATTTAATAACGTTTTAAATTGCTAGCTGAACTATTAACGAACAACAAAAAAATTTATAGTTTGTGCAAATTGATTTAATAGTAGCAGTGCGAGTAATTGAAGGTGAACGCCTGTAGGTTAATATGTACTACGTAAAGCTGCGATTTAACATTAGGTCAAGAACAAATAAGAGCACCGCACCCTTATTAAATGATTTTTCATCTGTCTTGCTTCTTTCCACCGTTTGATTTTCATTCA
>VTPC01005273.1:0-15197 GCA_011009095.1 Ignelater luminosus
GCACAGTATTTAAATGCGATGTAGACAATTCAATTTATCACTGCGAAATTTTTATGCAACGTCCAGAACACTTGTAAGAAAATTTTACGAGGAAAACGACACATATTTCCTATTGATTTTGTGTCGTTTACATAGCACGCGACAACCGACGTTATTGCTGTTTCACTATTTTTTTTCTTTTTTGAGCAGATTTAAAAAAATATATATAAAGTCACAATGCAAGCTTAAAAATAAAACTGTCAATGAAATCTATAGGTTAATTGGCATGACGACAACGTCTTGACAAACGTAAACTCTTTTAATAACTGCACTGAATAACACAGATGTTAGAATCAGAAGGCTCGATTCGTGTTTTCAGATTGTATCTAGTAAAAGCTGACTTGTTTCTAAAGAGGGGAGCTGAATAAGTACGAAATGGGTACGAAAGGCGATCAAGAAGACTTTTGGCAAAACTTTCCTGCCTTTTCATTCATCTAGGAGTAGGGCAGAAGTGGTAGATTTAGCAAGGAGAGACTAAGAAAATTAGCAGGACTATTAACAAATGCCTGAAACTCCGTGTGCAGAAGATTGATACGGAAGATGAAATTCCACCCTTTGATTATAAGAAGGTTAAGACATTTAGGAGATCTGTTTATCAAAATACAAGTTACCATCATTATTATCTCACGTCTGAACTTCTTTTAAAGGCACAATTATAATACTGACAGAGGAAATAACCATAGAAGCACTAAAAATCAAGTTTGGCCAAAGTGGAATGACTAAAACTAACCACAACGAGAATAATAGTAATCATAGACGTAAAGAAATAGAAACACAAACTATATCTTTTGTGCAAAACGGTAAAATGACCACAAAAGTATAGGCACTGAAATACACCGGAAACTGAACAAGCAAGCAATGTTTTGCTAAAGCGAACTAGAAATGAAAAACGGAAGGAAAAAGACAATATGAAGACAAGCATGTGGTATCAATTTGCGAATTGATCATGTGACAATCAAGCAACTAACTATATATTTCAATTTTGCTATCAGAACTTTCTACTTCTGATATTCTTCAAAGGCAATTTCATGAATGTAGATTAAAGGTATTAAATTATAGATTATAAAAGTTTGTTGTTTTGGATTTTGCTTCCGAGATCGAACTGGCTTTTATAACATCAAAATACGATTAAATATTTACAATTAATTTTTTCTTGATTTGGGCACCTACTGATGACTCAGTGGAATCGATTCCAGAACTTTTTTCCCAATTAAATTTTTTTGTTAAATATTTACTCAAAAGTTAGTTTTTGCCGATAAATATCATTATTATATGAGGCTATTTAGTGTCGGAGGTCAAGTATTCCCACGCTCATTTTGACAGACTTACTACAAGGTATAAGAGAATGTCGATTCGTCGTGGTTTCATTCTATTCAAGACGGTTGAAACAAAGAGTTTCATTTGTCAAAAATTCGACTGGAGGCATATAAAAGATTCTTGCTGAATTTGACACGACAGCATAAAAGCGCTTGTTGGAAAATTTCGGTTTGTAAAGGTCAGCAGCTGAAAGATCACTTATTGTCGGTCTTCTAGAAAAATAGGAATCAGACTCAAAGAATTACATTCAGATGAGAAAAAGATTATATGTTTTTTCCCTGATGTGAATTAATTCTGCAAGAAGAATCTATGTTTACAGAATCAGCACCACCTCCGAAGGTGGAAAGAGGAGGATAAAAAATTTACAACTTTATTTGAAATTGGAGTTAATTTCGTCATTAAATCGTATTACATACATTCGGTTTCTTAGATTAGTACGTGTGATTCATTATTGTACTAATTTATAGTAAAACATTTTAGTACTAAATTAGAACTTAATGTGACTCACACCCAAGGCAGCCATCAGTTAAGTTCAAAAGGTTAATAAGATAGATTCAAAGTGTTGTTAGTTTCCGAATATGAATCATTTAGAGAATTAATGATTCAAACAAAATCTTTGTCGATTATGTAAAGAACTGCAATTTCGTAGTAAAAACACGTATTAAGGCCCAAGGCTTTTAACATTCTTGAATAGAAATCACGCGGCATGTGAAATACAGCTTTGATCCTAATATTTTTTATTTTGAAAATAACATGTCAAAACATGCAAAAGCAACAAGATTGTTTATACCAAGACTTGTGTAATCGAGGAGAATTGTAAATACGGAAAACAAAAGTAGGAGTTTTAAATTATATTTAGAAAAAACTTCAGCGCAATTCTTGGTACTTCTTAACGAGCACCCACTACTTTACCTAGATATCAAGTACATAATATAAATCTTCAAACAAAATATGGATTTTGGCACACCTATTACAATAAAATAAGTTTCATGTTTTAAGAGGCCATTTCAATTATTACTAACCAAGTTTAATTTAAAATTCCCTTTCTTCATTCACTGCCAAGTAAGCCTTTATTCTTTTTAGAACATTTTCTTGGATTATTTCCAACAATTCAATAGCTATAGTCAGTAAAGGGATTGTTTATACTTTGTGTAAAAGTTGATAAATTAAGTTCAGTTGTTTAATGTTTACTTTCATGAAACGTTTATAAAGTCGGAAGTTTAGAAGGACATTTTTTAAATCAAGTAAATTTTCACAAACTAAAGGTTTTTAAATTCAACAATGTGAGTGGATCAGAACAGATGTAATGTTAAGAGGGATAGTAAAAACATAAAAAAATAAACAATTTAATTTTGTTTACTATTGCCTACTATTCAATTGTCTTAGAATTAGAGGATACATCCAAAAAAATCTTGAGAAGGAGATAAATGGATATTTCTTTAATAACAGAAACAAGATTTTGTAAATCATTTATATTCAGTATCACCTACAAAATATAATAATTACGTAAAGAACAGCTGAATATTCAGTTCAATAGTAAAAAATAGTTTTTCTGCTGTATAATATATGATATTTACAGTTTTTCAACGTTTTTCAAATGTCCTGTAATTACGTAAATTGAAACGGTTTCAAAAAACGTGTGTAGTACCTGTTTATGAAATTTTACTATTTTAAAAGTTATTTTCAATTTGGCTAGCTTTACAAGTGGTGTTACCTGCTCTCCTTATTTTTATACCTAAAACATGTGACTTGAAAATTTCGGCAATAACACAAAATGAGTCATATGTTTGCTACTTTAAAATATTTGCACAAATATACCTCAACTAGCAACATATTTTTTTATTCCAAAAATAATATTTAAATAACACCACATTCCATTTAAAACACGATTTAAGTGGTTTATTTTAGTTAGGGTTAATGTTATATACAACATATTTGAATTCTTTCTGGAAATTTGTGAAAATGAAATTATGATGTTGGCGTTTTTATAACTTAATTTTTCGGACAATGAATTAGCGGTGAATTTGAATTTTTATTTTTGTATTTTAAATTACCGTAGTAAAGATGTTAATTAAGTGGTGAAATCCTAAAAGATTTTAAAATATTTTTGTAATGTAAAGTAAAGTGAGTGAATCAGATCAAATATTTTGAAATAGAAACAAAAACTGAAAAGTATAAATCTTGTTGATAGGAGGGTTAATTGATTTTCCCAAGAAAATCGCAAGTCTTTACAATTTTTATAAACAAGAATAAAACAATTTCTGCAAAATAAACGACATTGGAAAGCGAATAAATAAAATCAGTAATTAAAAATATATTAAAAGGAAAAAATCTTATGATTAAAGCATTCAATTATTCCATCTACTGGGTTTCGGTATTTATACCTTTATCTTGTATAACAACTGACATATTATGTAGTGTATAGAATTAATTTAGAATTTATCAACATCTATGTCACTAGAACATTTTTTGTAAAACTTAATGCAAATTGCATTTGTAGCAAATACATGTCACCTCGTTTTCTTTGACAAATCGTTACATAGTTTCCTAACCTAAATCTTTTATTACTATTTAAAAAAAAGTGAACAAGTACGCGCATTATTTTTGTAAAACCTTAAAATAGAATTACATCTTAAATACTCGATCTCTCTTACTAATTGATTTGGAATTTGAACATTTAAGTCTAAGTGTGTTAATCACCCTCTTGCAATGATTTTCAATAATTTGCTTCTGCGTTTTAGACATGTGAATAGTTTGCTTTAGTACATTTTCCCTTTACCTTCCTAATTCGATTTTTTTCATCAAAGAAATCGTGTAAGTATAAAGTATTTCCTTGAATATTCAGTATTTGTCCTCTATTAATAAGGACCGACACAAGCAACCTTTCATAAACAACTAGCAATACAATAAAAATAAACTGAAACGTCGTAGTATCACGTGGAGTGACAACCTTTTTCAGACTCGTTCTTCATGACTGCATCCGGATAGAATAGGTTAGGGGCAGTTGTGAATCTGTTATGGTACAACAAAGTCCCTACTGAAACTTACAGAATTCACAGAAACATTTCAATTTATAAGTTTCTTATTGTTAAAGATATTAAATTGTCAAGGAAAAAGGTTCATCATTCCAAAAATAACAATGACAATCAATGACTTAACTTTAAATTTGTATTCCGAAGGCAAGCTTTGATAGAAGATTCTCCTACTCCCTTTGTGTACTATTCTTACAAATGGAGATGACGTTTATTGGGTTCCTGACTTCGATGTTCTTGACTTCTACATATGAGACACGATCCTCAGAGTTCCAATGCGACTCGCTTGTATCGTGTAGTGAGAAACTTTCTTGTATGGTCTAGGACTAACCCACCATGGCGATGAGGACCCAAGAATAAAAGATTAAAATTTCTAACTTATCGCGCTGTAGAGTATCAGGCATTTTTGTCATTGTATACAAGCTGGTAAAGATGAATTATATCCTATAACGTTTATGGAAGATTGAATTAATGAGTCAGTGACTTTTGAAAAGTTTTAGCCATTTTAAAAGGCATACTTAAACGTATACCAGATGAACAACTCAAAAAAGTTATTAAGAATTTACAACAAAACTAATAAATACTGCATCTCTTATACTAATTAAATTAGTAATTTTTGGACTCAGATAACTTATCAAATCCGTGTCAGTATCTAAATTTGTATTTCCTAACGAAAATTTCTATGAGCAGCCAAGTCCTTCTGAAACCTCGAGTTAATTTAAACCTCCACAATTTTCTAGATTCACAGGTCCCTAGAAGTTTCTAAATTTCTTCAGATCTCTCAAATCTTTCAAGGTCCAAAGCGTTTTGGGTTAGTGCAAACTCCTGATGCTTGCTTCACGTTGAATCCTTTCGCATCTTTAAATTCTTGTTAGCTGATTCTAATGAGTTCAGAAGCAGTGGCCTTTTTGCATTATTGATACGTACACTTTTGACAAATATGTACAGGGACTCGCAGTTTGTAGAAGTTGAAGAAATACGCGGGTGGTCTGAAAAGTTTCCGACCTAACAAAGATACAAGACATTTTTTCTGAAAATTTTTTTTTATTTTTCAACATAGTCTCCTTGTAACTCTACACATTTCTCCCAGCGATGCTCCCATCTCTGTAACCCGTCCAAATAGTACTCGGCATTTTTCTCTGCAAAATAATTGTTCACGAAGGTGATTGCCTCTTCATTTGACGAAAATCTTTGTCCCCCGAGCGCAATTTTTAGTTGAGGGAACAAAAAGAAGTCGCTTGGGGCTAGATCTGGTGAGTAAGGCGGATGGTCAAGCAGTTCAAACCGTAATTCGTGGATCTTCGCCATGGCAACCGCTGAGGTGTGAGACGGTGCGTTGTCTTGGTCAAACAGGATTTTCTTTTTCTGCAAATGTGGCCGTTGTTTCGCAAGTTCTGCCTTCAGCTTGTCAAGTAATGATGCATAGTATGCTCCTGTAATGGTTTTTCCTTTTTGAAGATCATCGATTAAATTAACTCCATGACTATCCCAAAAAACAGGCGCCATCACTTTCCCAGCCGAAAAACAGTTTTTGCTTTTTTCGGAGCCGGTTCCCCCTTTGCAGTTCACTGTTTGGACTGAATTTTTGTTTCGGGCGTATAATGGTGTATCCAAGTTTCATCTACAGTAATTGATCGGCACCAAAACTCGGATTTATTTCGCCTAAACTGCGCCAAAAGAGCGTTGGAAATATTCATTCGAACACGTTTTTGGTCTAACGTGAGCAAACGCGGCACCCAACGCGCGGACAGCTTTCTCATGCCTAAATGTTGATTTAATATGTGACAAACACGTTGTTTTGACATGTTCATAACCTCTGCTATCTCTCTCACTTTAATTTGGCGGTCGTCTAGCACCATTTGGTGAACTTTGGCGATGTTTTTGTCGGTAGTTGCAGTTTTTGGACGTCCTGAGCGTTCATCGTCTTCCAAGCTCTTACGGCCACGTTTAAATTCAGCAGCCCAAAGTTTCACTGTGGTAAATGATGGTGCAGAGTCCCCATATACAGAATCCAACTCATCTTTTATTTGCGAAGGCGTATTGCCTTTCAAAGACAAATACTTAATGACAGCTCGATACTCGATTTTGTCTATTTTCACAAAAAAACTCACATCAACTCACTCAAACGACTGTTACATAAAAACTGCGCGTCCAAAATGGCTGAAACTTTGGTGAGTAACTGTCAACAGATGAACAACGAAATTCAGTAGCTTTTATTTACGAGTGCTGCCATCTTCACGTTGAGATCGGAAACTTTTCAGACCACCCTCGTATTTCTTACGGTTCTATATGTAAGAAAATTGATAAATAATGCATCTCTTATATTAATTAAATTAGTAATTTGTGGACTGGGATAAGTTATCAGATCTGTGTCAGTATCTAGATTTGTGTTTTCTAATGGAAATTTTTATTAGCAGCTAGGTCCTTGTGAGGCCTTGAATTAATTTAAATCTGCTCATTTTTGTAGATTGATACGTACACTTTTGACAAATATGTACAGCGACTCGCAGTTTGTAGAAATCGAAGCAAACACTTGAAAACTCGTGTTTATAATTTTACAAATAGGACTTTTATTGAATATTCTAAAACAATTTAGTTTTCGGCCCTAAAGACGTTAGGCTGCCATTGATTAAGAAAATCAGAACTATTAGTCCTAATAGTATATACATCTCATCACAAAATTTAGGATTTTACATTTTGAGACAGATTGTCACAAGTTAATATATTGAGTACTTTATATAATAATGTAGAACAATATATTGCTGGATATTATATTCCGTAATTAAATATTGCAGACGAAATATTGCTGAAATGATAATTTGGTAAAATAACAAATTACAATTGACAAGTTCTAGTACAAAGATTTAATGAACAATTACAGCTAGAACATTAAACGAAATTTAAGCTGTGACCATGGATATCAAACATCAAAACGATCACGGCGTTTTGGCATATTTCGCCACCGCGGAATATATGCTTTCGTCCAGATCACTGTATATCTTCTTCTTTGGCTGTTTTACACCACAAAGCAGCTATGTTAACTTTTGCAGATCCTCATCCTTCTGAAATACCTTCAAGCGCTTGAAAACAATTAGATGAACTTTACTAACAATTCTTGGACGTCATTCTGGACTGCGTTATACTGATTCCAAGCAGGTATTCGAAATATCAGAGATCTTCCTCCTCCGTTTCTTCCTTCTGACAGTTGTCTTATCCAATTATCTTCATAGCCAGGGCCGGCTGGAAGTTTTGCGGGGCCCAGGGCAGCAAAATTTTGAGGGGTTCTTACAATAAAAAAGAAGAAACACACTGCTTCTTTAGGCATAGTCTAATTTGTTTATTTTAATTATTTAGAAAAAATTAGAAATTTTATTTGTTCTGAACATATCGATACAAGGCGCGAGACCCCAGCAAGCGTGGAGCCCTGGACAGTTGCCCCGCAAACCCGGCTCTTCACCGGTCCTGTTCATAGCAATCAAAGAATTTTATGATATTTAAATCTTGTACACTGACAGATTTACACAAACGTCGACAAACATTAATATTAATAGCAACATATTTGCAATATAAAGACCGCAACATACTATTATTCTAAGCAATATTATGTCATACAATGTATTGTTCACAATTTAATGTTTTACAATATTAGACATACAGATACGGACTATACAAAGCTTTAGCAGTTCCAGTTGCATTGTATGGTAGCGAAACATAGGTACAAACAAAAAAGGAAACCGAAGCTCTAAGAACAGCTGAAATGAGTCAGAATAAGGAATGGTACAATAAGAAACGAACTAAAAGTAGAATCATTAGAAGAGAAAGCAAGAATGTATACACAAAAATGGTTAGAGCATTTAAACAAAATGGAAGAAACAAGAATACCAAACATTATCAGAAGATAGAACCCCAGAGGCCGACGAAGTATCGGCAGACTAAGAAAGCGTTGGTGATGCGGAACAGGTCAAGACCTAAAGCGATAAAGGATACGACGACGGCGACAATAAATTTGACCGTTAGTGACTTATGAATCATCTTTTATTTGGGAAATAATAAACAAATATGGAATTATTTCAATAGCTAGTCTAAGCTTCAAGTAAGTCTAGGCATAGTTCTGATGAATTGGCTGATCTTATCTTGAGATAATCCATCTCAAGCTTTTGAAACGTTAATAATTGCCCTCTGGTTGTTAAAGGATTAGATAGCTGATCTAATCTTACGCCAAATATATCCCATATATGTCCAATGGATCATAAATTGGAAGATTTGGCAAGAGAAGAATAGACATCAATATTAAATAGCGTTATCGAAATGCACATGTGACTGAATACCAGAAGGAGAGAGATTACCAGAACAATTTTACGTACTTCTAAACCCAGTTCCACTCTAAACCTGAATGCCTTTACTGAAGGCTAAACTTTATAAACCAGCGTATAAGAAAACATATTTAGTGTAAAACAGTAAGAGAAGAAAATTGAAGGAGCAAAGGAGTTTTGAATCCTGTGTATGTAGTACAATAATCTGTTACATTTTACGGCGGAGGTTTGCAATTTTTAAGGAGTACAGATTCAATGTAAATTTATAGTTAAATTTAAATTTAAGCTTATAATATTAATTACATGACTGTTGTTAACAATGGCATTAAATGGTGTAAATTGTTTTAAAGTAATTTGCGTGTAATTTATAAAAATAACTTCGTTAACTTTGTAATTACCGTGAACGAGATATGCATTACATTTCTAGCACATCGTTAGTTTGATCATTTTGACAGATTGTTTTAAATATTATTATAACCTAAATTCTTATCCGCATTCTAAAGCAGTCTCAAACATAATATAGCGGAAGTTTCTCATTACATCTTAACGTTAATGCTCTAACAATAAAAATATGAATTGCAACGTTTAATATGAGTGTGACTTTATGCTAATGTAGTTTTGGATTAGGTACCTATATACAGTGTGATTTATAGCACGAGACGAAAAATAAAAATTCGTATTCAGTTTGACATTCTAAACATAAAATACAAAATAATTTTTTTCCGATCGTGCTTTGTTTTTGAGATATTGAAGTTCAAGGTTTTAACACCAATCAGGAAAGAATAAAGGAAAACGACAAGAAAAGTTTATTTAGATTGTAATAATTCCACGACGTTTCTTGCAGCATCGCATCGTGCTGAAACCACATCATGTTGCGTAATGTACCCAAAAATAATATCTGCATATTTTTCATTACGGAACTGCATTCTTGTCAAGATTTTTATCTTTATTCATCACGAACAACGTAGTCACAACTATCAAAATCTAGTAAATAATTATTTTGTTCCCACGCGATTTCCATGGCTGGAAATCTTCCTTCGATATATCAAAAACGAAGCATGATTAGAAAAAACATTATTTCGTATTTTATGCTTAGAATGTCAAACTGAATACGACGTTTCATTCTTCGCCTCGTGCTATAAATCACACTGTATATTATTAAATGAAGGTTTCGGAAAACGAGCGTTTTGCTTTCTTAATTGTATAATTGTATTGAGTTAAAAAACGGATGAACAGGGCACTAAAACAAACATCGTGTAATAGTCTGTGCTTAGTTCTTGAATATAACTAGTAAAACCACACTTGTAATAGGATGTATGGTATGGATAACTAAAAAACATGAAGTTGAAATTAAAGTAGAAAGTTTTAAGAATAATTTAAAAAAAAGCAGAACGAGAATTCTAAAGTCTCCCATCTGAATTAGCTGTCATAATATTGATACACACTATCTAATTCTGTCTAGAGACTCTTTTCTTTATAACTATGAGGTAAATGAATTGCTTTAGCTCTTTGTTTGAAAGTCTGAAACATTCAGCTGTCAATGTTCAATTCTATCTTATTGTATTAAAATTGTGAAACAGGGTAGTTCATCAATCGGGAAATTTGATGACAACAAATAATTGAATAATGCCTGAATTATTAGGTTATGCATCCATAATTAGGCTACATGTCTTACTATTTTATAAAATATTTCCTGTAACCAAATTAGATTTAAAACGGTAGAGACTAATGTATTCTTTAAAATCGTCATTTAAAAAATTTTGCACAATAATAGAAAGACACTTTATGAACTGATCACTTTTACTATTTTACTATTCATTTTTCTGTTATGATTTCAGGTTGAATGTTCGGGTGGAAAAACCTTACTACACTGCATCGCTGGAGTCAGTCGATCAGCAGCACTTTGCATCGCCTATTTGATGAAATACCATCGGTTTTCTCTACTAGACGCATATAATTACGTAAAACTAAAAAGGCCAATTATTAGACCAAATTGTGGATTTTTTAGGCAATTAATAGAATACGAAATGGACTTATTTGGTTGTAATACCGTTTCCATGGTTTACAATGAAGTATTAAATTTAGAACTGCCAGATGTTTACAACTCTGAATATAAAGGAATGATTTATTTTAGGAAGAAATATAGGAATGCGCGTGACTAAACCTTTTAAAATTGCAATAGCACATTTAGAACAAGAAAGAAAACATCCATTTATTTACCCGCTTCAAGGCGTCAGTGCTTTCCTTAACAGATTAATCATGAGTCAGTGACGTCACCAAGAGAACGCAGAGTGGATTACAATGAGATAGTATCTGCAAATGCTTTTGAGTAAATTTGGAAAAGTCTATTTTAACTTTTTTCTCTGATCTTGGTGACGTTATTTCTTGTAAACTGATTATTTAATTTTGTGATAGGATACCTTTAGTTTCTAGATATATTTACATAAACATTATAGTAATGTATTTTTTATAAGCATGCCAAGAATATTTAGGAGTAATTCAACACAATTTATTTTGTTGAGAGCTTTAAGTTTTAAATTAAAACTTTGCCATACGTACCAAAAAATAATTTATCTACTAAAAACTGCCACAAGTGTATGTACTAGTCAGAATAATACTCACGATTAAATACATTATTTAATCACAAGAATTATCATTGAATGCATTGTAATACTTTACTATTAATAGTTTTTTCTTTTCATGCTTCTATCAAACAATGGCAGATAAATGTAATACATGTATGTATAACTGTAATTTCAAGTATACTTGCTAGATACTGTAAGGTTTAATATGAGGACCAATAATATTATCTATTGATTATTTTGTGTATGATATAAACAAATAATAAATCTGAAAGTAAGTTGTGTGTGTTTAAGTATGTAACTTTACCTTTCTCTATATAGTTATTATTATATTATTGTAAGTAATAGAACTATATTATGGTCCAGCTTGGTAACAATCACCTACAGTACAGTGATGATTTCTGATTAGCGTTACTTATTAGGAATACTATAATAGACAACAATCTATACAACAGACGATTCCTTGAAATAACAATTTCCATGTAGGCAACTAAATTATTTTTGAGCAGATAAGCTTTATTGCCTACATTCACCATGCAGTACCGCCTTGAAAATAACAACACGTAAGAAACAAATATATTTAAATAACCCAGATAACTTTCAGTATACCACAAAGTAGAAATCAGAAAGCACAAACTGGAATTCGAGAAACACTTCTTACCCAAACACTGCGAAAGTATCAATAGGTAAGCCAAATGGAGATTTAAATCCTGTAACAGCTACAATAAAGAAAGGTCTTCTAAGTGTGCTGGTTCTATTTCTTTTTGCAAAAGGATATGGCGCCCTTTTTGTTTTTTAAAGAGGTATATAAAATATACGGGGTGTCCCGTAAATACCAATAAAGCTTCAGGTAAACATCCTTTTTTATGAGTGCTTATTGCAAATCTGCAAAAAGAAAATTTCTCTTCAACTTAGTGTTCTTGTACAAATGGCCAGAAGTTGAAATCTTTAACACTAAAATAAACAAAAACCAAAGAATCGAATCCAAACGAAGCCATTACGAATTCAACAAATGAATCTGTTGAAACAACAATTACCCTTGATAAAGCGCAATTCCTGTTGCAAAATTGTTGTTAACTACCCTTGAGGCGCTGGTTTATAATTTCCTTTAGTCTTATTCATTTCTTAATCAATTTCAAGTTGAATATTTTTTTCTTACTAAATCTTACTTGTTGACAGTGAGACGCTGGGTATAATTTTCCTATTTTCAAATATATTTGTGAATTGTCTGGTTTGGAGGGAGAATTTTGCGAGTACGAACAACGGACTTTGTCGAGGACGAGGAGAACGCAAAGTGGTTTGTGCTGTGTTCTCGCGGTAGCCATCTGTGACGCGAGTTTTAGTGTTTAAAAGGCCTAAATCTTAGGGTAAGAATGATTTTTTATTGTTGTACCCTTACTGATGCATCATTAAGTTTTTTCCATTAGCCTTTTTCTTTTATTTTACGGAGGAATCTCAAATTAGCCTTCTGGATGCAGCATTCAGTAACCTCTGGCGAGAGAATCTTTAGGAGTGCTTCTGGTGGCATTTCTCACCCATGAACTATGTCCGAATGCAGATTGATTGAAACTTCGAGAAGAGGCGTATGGACTTCGAACTAGAAAATGGCTTCCAAATTTTCCATCATTAGTGGAGTCCAGAATTGCGTTTTATAATTATAATAAGCTGGGAAAATAACCTGACTTTGAAATTAATACTACAATAAAACCCGTTTTATTCAATAAAATAAAATTAGTCTTTCTTGTGAAGCTGCTTAATTAATTCAGGGTCATATTTAGGTTTTGTCAAGTATATAAAGGAAGCGATATTGATATGTATAATTTGTTTTGCTTGTTGTTTGATTAATTTTCAGATGTGTGGATAAGTCCGGTAGCGCTACTTGACATCATCCGGAAGTAAATGTGGTGAATTACTTAATTATCAATAGCATAACTCCAATGTCGTTTCTCTTGTTTTTTTTTATTTATTTTATGTTCACTCAAAAAAGGGGGTTGTTCTTTTATAATATTAATTGGAAATAAATTAATGCTTCACCATAAAGAGTAATTTTTTCTTTAATTAAAATTTATTTAGTTACTTAAATTTTCAATGTCGAGTGATAACTATTTTTACAATTCGATTTATTTTATGTGACTGGCTCTATTGATAAATCTTCATTGTTAGAGAAATGTATCACAAAGTTTTCTGAAATCGTAATTTTATACTTTTTTAAATTCAATTCTATTATTAAATTTAAATCTCTTATACGTTTTTTTGGCGCTCCTCTACATTTCGTGTAATCTTTGTTTATCTTTCGAATTAATAGAATTATATATATTTGTAAAATGCATTTCTGGGTTTTATTGTATGTGTAAATGAGGACCTTCACCTAGGGCAACCTCCTGAGCTAGCCTGGCCTAGGACCTTGATCCTAGTTTAAAAATAAAGATATTCATAAACCCTTTGTAACGCAAGGTTACGTTACAACTGCTATATTTCTCTTTTTGAAAAATTAAATTATATTACCAAAAAATAGATGTGACAGACATGCACGTCTTGGGTGTACTAATAAATCCGATGAAATTAGCTCTCAGTTGCCAGCAGGTTATGATAATTTTATGGTTCATTATCACTGGAATAAAATTGATAAATTTTTGATTTCCTGCAATCAAGTACGCATCAACTTGATTTTACCTTATGTCATCTAGTTATATTTCTGTCATTTACTATTTGAATCTTGATATTATTATTTGTTGTAAATACCGAAATTCTTAACAAACGAGGACGATGCGGGTTTTGATTATTACAAATAAATAATATACATAAAAGACACTTGACACTTGCATCGGACATTCACGCAAAAACACATAATCACTAGAGTCTTTCCACATTACATATGAATATTGAGGAATTATAATTTGATTGAAGTGATTTGGACCTGGTATTAGTTGGTAAATTTCGTAAGACATTTTACTAAGCAATGGAAATTCCAATATTATCGAAAGGTTGGTATTAATTTGAAATAGTTTTAATTCTGCAATCTCCAATAGTTCAAAATTGGTAATGCTGTCAAATACCTTATTAGGACATTGAGACCGTATTCTATTATATAGTTTTCGCAATTCTTTTAAATCTATTAAATTTAAATTTATTAGACCATTTTTTGCCAAACTGATCAATTCATTTACTGATTCTATAGAGTTATCTAATTCAATCGCTTGGTATAGAATTTCATCAAGTATTAATTTTGTGGTGTAGCTATGTTGAGTATAACTAGCTTTTTTTGTAAAATTCTTAATCCAATGAAGGGTTGAGTTTTGAAATTTGTTAAAATGGCTAATGATTTCTTTGGTTCTGTTATCTAAGAGCTCGAGGTTATCAATAACTTTGTTTTCGTGGTTGATGATTTGTTTTTGATTGGAATTTAATTTATCTATCGCTTCATCATACCTCTTTGCGTCTTTTTGATCTAAATTACCGGTCAGAAATTTTATCGCATTTCCCAATCCATCAAATAAACTACATTTTGATCTGAGGAATGGAATAAGGTTTAAAAGCTTATTCTGGATATCTCTAAATTTTCGATTAATAATGACTTCTAGAGTTTTGTGGTGATTTTGCTCGTACCAATGAGTGGTTTGAGGGAGGTTATAATATGTTTTATTTATTTTTTGATATTGTTCAAGATATATTTCTAAATATAACTTGAAAGCGTAAGCATAATTAGTTTCTAAAATTCTAACGTTTCCAAGCTTAAAAGATAAAATTCCGTATTTATTACTAAGATCTATTATTTGACAATCACTATAAACTAAAGTTAACAAAGTTAGTAAGAAAATGCCATTAAGGTTCTTCATTCTGGTTTTCTTGATATTTTCTAATCTTCAAATTTGATTTGTGTATCTTTTTCCCGGTATCGGCAAGCACGATTTGGC
>VTPC01005274.1:0-56469 GCA_011009095.1 Ignelater luminosus
CATTATATTCAAGCAGATTGGCCTGCAAGAAATCTTAACTCTAGAGAGAAAAATATCGTTGCCAAGCCTCTCGTGGATCCAAAAGATGTTCTTCTTCCATCCCTACATATCAAGCTGGGTTTAATGAAGAATTTTGTCAAAGGCATGAACCGAGAAGGCCAGGCTTTTAAATACTTGAGGGAAGAATTTCCTAGATTAAGTGATGCAAAAGTCAAGGAAGACATCTTTGTTGGGCCACAAATACGTCAACTCGTAAAGGATTCTGCGTTCGACCTAGTTTTGGAAGGGAAAGAAAAGGAAGCTTGAGAAGCTGTCAAGTTATGCATGGATTTTTAGGGAACAAAAGAGATAATAACTACACTGAGTTGGTGACAGTACTTCTACAAAAGCTCCATCAACTCGGATGCAACATATTCCTAAAAATTCATTTTCTCCACTCTCATCTCGATTTTTTCCCACCTAGTTGTGGAGCTGTCAGTGACGAGCACAGAGAAAGGTTCCATCAGGATATTTCTGTGTTGGAATGGAGATATCAGGGCCGCTGGAATCAAGCAATGCTTGCGGATTACTGGTGGTTTGTGTGTAGGGATGCTCCAGAACTCACAAGAGGAAAGCCAAAAGACAGCAATCTCATGAAGCCATCAATTGATTCTCTGTAGATCCAATTACCTGGTAGGTGTTCTTTCATCAATTTAAGATGTAACTGTCATTAAAAAAAAAACGATCACACTTTTAATGTTGTTGGCATATGTAATTAATATTTACCGTTTTCTCTTAATTCTTTAAAATGAAAAACTTCCACCTATAGTATATCACAGAAACTAGAGCTAATAAAAATCTTTCTTGTCATATTCGTTTTTCTCAACCCAAAATAGTGAGAATTGACTCGTGAAGTGAAGGAAACATTAAAAAAATTTTTTTTGTTGGGCAGTGTAATTTTGCTTTTATCTAATTCCTCTTAAACGACCTACCGCAATATTTGCTTGAAGATCCTAAGGACACTTAAGCATTATTTACTTCTATGAAAAATTCCTGGGAACTACAAACCTCACCCTTTGTTTATGCGCAGGTACAGATTAAGTATATAAAAAGCTTGTCAACATTTTACAGACTCTCTTAGTGTTTGAATCTCAGCCAAACACCAACTCACATCAATTGATCAGTTCTTTATGGTTGTAACAACTTGATAACCTGTGCTATTCTTTGTTAGTAATCGGCATTCACCAAGGAATCTAGAAATGTCGGAATAGACAGTGTTCTATAACAACATCACAGAGTCCCTCTCTTATTTTTTTTTTCATCTTTAACACTGTATATTCCAACAGTTGACAAAGTATTAAAAGAAAAGATATTGCCTTAATTGCTCTTATAAGCTTTTGTTTTAAAAGGTCTATAGAAGGAAAAATAAGGAATGTTGCAGATGTAAGAGTTAAAGTTGAATTCCACCCACTGTTGTATTGACGTTAATGCTATTCGGTATCTATCATTATTTTGCTAAAAAGAGGTTTTGAAACAATTTCACTGATAGGTTGACTAAAACTTCCTATTTTTGTCTCATTATCTAGACTTAAGTGGTAAGGATTAGCAGAAACAAAAAAAAGAGGACGAGTTTGCGCGGCCAAAAGAAAATAGACTTTTTTTTTCTGTCGGAACTGGTTAGACTTATCAGACTTTAAGAAGCGTTTTTGGACTAGGAATCCTCTTTGTCTTATCTTTTTCTTTCAAAGCCCAGAACATGTTTGTTATCTGTACTTTATCTACAGTGGAATTTTCGGATTTTGGAGTTATGACATTGCTTGACTTTGTATCTATATTTAGGTCACTGACAGTATTGAACTGCTCGTTTGAAAATATAACGCTATTCATGGTAATATAGTTTGCCAAGATATTGCTTTAAAAATACTGCTGATCAATTTTTGAGAAGATTCTGCATAATTAGCTTAGAAAATCAAATATCTTTACAATGGTATTTTCTGGCATTATACGTTTTTGTTAACAAGTATTTATAGAAGCTATTACCTCTGTCTCTGATAAAGTTATCCAGATTTAGAGTATCCCAAAGTCTTTGGAGGACACAAATTTATTTTTATAAATCCATAGCAATGAATCTATTATTACTTAAAATGCCATACCTCGATTCGATTTTAATTTAGAATTTGTTACTGTCGCATTATTGAGAATAAACATTGCCTATGTGTGTAATAATCTGTACTTAATGCACAAAGAGATAACAGTAACATGACATCCGTTGCATGATTGTTTTTACAGATTTTACAGTTGATAGGAATTCTTTTCTTTCGAACAGTCAAATCGAAAAAATCTCTTGCTCATTTCATGATCAAGTTATTCAGTGGCATTTTGAGAACCATCTTTGCAAGCAAAATCTAGCAACAAAAGGGATTTGTATTCATAAATTGTCTCACGCCAGTTTTCTACCACTGCTTTGACTTCTGTAAATTATTGCTCAAATGATCTAGTCCACAAAAATCATTTGGTGTTATTTGACAATGTGTTGATCTTCAATGACGTTAGTAAGTTCTACTGGAGCAAAAATTTTTCTAATTTAGTATCACTAATTTTGACAAGCAGCAAATCATTAAAAAATTTCTAAAAGGTACACAAAACCGATAAAACTTTACTTGCACAGTGACTTTCGTTTTCAAATGGAAAATATAAATAATTATAAAATAAAGTAACACCAGACTGTTTATAGATTATCAACAAAATCAAGGCCATTAGATGATTAATCATTTTAAAATAAACCAAAGACAAGAAAAAACTTCGTTTGTGGTATACCACAAATTATGTACGTACAAAATATCTAATCCCTCTTCTCGTTATATTAAACAACCCTGTAAAGACATTACATACAAAAGAAAAAATCCTACCTTGTTCGAAAGTATAAATTCACATCTAAATCCCAACTAAAATAGATCTATCAATATTCACAATCTTCTCGGTGAGCCTTTATAACATTACGGTTCAATCCGGACTGAGCTCCTGAGCTCAAAGGATACGTTCCGAAAGAAAATGTTTTATTTTTAAATACATTTTTCATGAAATCTCTTTTTTTCCCACGGTGTTAATTAAAAACAGACGTCTAAATTTCACACCCTTGTTATTTAGACCGGCTTATCACCACCACTTCGTTATATTAATAATCACAAAAGCCCTTTTGAATAGGAAAAAGCCGATTAAGACTGGTATTTTAAGTCTCAAGTGGTTGCACTTAAAATGCTAAATCCATTTAGCGTAATCTTGCACGTGCTGAGGTTCTTGAACGATAACCTTTTAAGTTTTCGAGTTTATTGTTGGTTCAGCTCTTTTTATTATGCTTGGCTGAAGAACTTACAAAAAAAACTTTTTTTTGTTTTCCATGTAAAACTTTTCTCTGCAAATAACTCCATGTCTAATTTGAAATTAAAAATAAAATTTGGACAGCTTTCAAATAAGACACCTAAAGATAATATATAAAAACAGATGGAAATGTCTTCCTGACTACTAATAATATGTAACTGTTAAAAGGCACAGATCAATAACACCCCGCGGTTTCAGTTTCCCTTTTGCTGACATTTTAAAATGAAGGGGTCACAATTCCAGGTTATTTCATGTTATTCTTCATTCCTGTCAAGCACACAACGAATATGTTTCCGCTTATCGGACAATTTAAATTTAGAAAATCGCCCTTATTTTTTTGGTTTTATAGTATTTCCAAATGTGACTTCTGCTGTAATCAGTAATAAAACAGTAGGTGCGTTAACTGCTTATTACATATTTATGTAAATTTGTTTCGAGGTAAGTTTACACAAAATATGATTGAAAATTTTTGTTATTAAAAATTCAGAAAGATTAGAGAAAAAGTTTTAAGAGAAAGACAAAGCGGAAAACTTTCGTCTTTCGTATTTCTTTAGAATAGCTCAATAAAACTTGAAACTTTACCGTACGCACAAAAGTCTAGGACATTATACAGTCAATAATGTCCTCCTAGAGCAGTTTTTCCGGCTTTCCCACTCTCAGCTGTCTTCGAGTTTCCTGCCTAAAACTTTCACCAGGATTTCTGCAGACTTATATTTACGTTTCGTTAAACAATTTTTTCTGGGACGCTGCTTAATATTATTCACTTCTTTTTTGTTTCTGTTCCAGTTACCTTCTGTGATGTATGTGTGTTCGTAATGGAATTTCTAACTCAAAAGGTCTGAATATATCAAATGACTTGAACTTGTAGACTAAACTCGAGCCTTGGTAAAGAAAAATTATGTTCGTTCATTGTTTGTCAATTTGAGTTTCCTAAAATTACTTTCGCAGCATTTCTGTGTCCATTGTTACTACAGAATACACACGCTCACACACGTATTAAACTTTGAATTTCAATTCAACCCCTTTCTTTACAATCGAACCCATTTCATCCGTTTCAATTTACAAACGACAGGCTGGTGACAGTGAATTTCCTCGAACTGTTTATTTTCTATTTAAAGGATTCTTTTCATTGGCTGATAAATCAGTTAATAATTAATTATCTGGCAGTAATGTGGGCAGATCGTGAAGTTATCCATCATGAGTTGGTTCCGTTTTATATCTGTCTGAGTTAGCAGCCAACTGTTACACAATTACACATTCATACTCTGTGATTCATTAAAATCCATCGCGGCTAAAATGCCAGCCGCTATATGAAGAGTGCTTTTTGGTGCTTGATTAATTGATGAGCAGCTTGATTTCATTTATGCTGTATGATGGGCACGGCTATTTATTTTAAAATTGCGAGGGTTATTGCAAGGCCATAGGTCAGAACCCATGAAATTAGCGCAAGTAATAAATTTAATTTGTATATCGTAACCGTGTTCCGTTTTATGTTAAAGTGCTCCGACTTCTAAATTAGCCGCAAAGAGGACGTCACGAAATATTGATCTATGTGGTGGTAGCGGTTGCATTAAAATCTGGGGAAATATGTATTATATTAAAAGTGGATAAACCAATTCTTATTATATTTTACCCTTAATCTCTCGCGAGAAGCAATTAAATGTAATAATTCCACACTTTTAAATGATTATCGCCCTTTTAATTACGTAGTAAATAACGATCTAGCCATAAGTTAAATCCCATTATCGGGTGGTAATTCTCGGATTCGTTAAGCTAGGACCGTGTCGTTTACCTCCACGTAATTCTTCTAACACAAAATCTCTCACTAAGAGATGGTCTTAGAAAACACAAACGACTGAGATACCTATGTAAATCGAGAGCAATCTTTCAATAATAAGAATGTGATCACTCTATATCTTCAAAACGACTGATTCGATTTGAAAGTAGTATAATATATCAAGAACAGAAATCTGGAAAATTTGCCGTAAATAAACTGTGACATTTTTCATTTGTCATATACTTGTCCTAAAAGCAGCTTTTTAGTGTTCCTCAGATGAAGGCCTCATTTCAAATTCGGCACTATCACAAATCAATGTAGCTTGCAATTTAGTTGACCAATTTTAAATATTTACATTCTTTGGAATTTTTCAGTTCTTTGGTGACAGTATCTACTATGACAGATTTCGATTTTCTCTTTTTAAAACTTTATAGAGGGTAATAAATAAATCTGTCATTTCTCGATGATCGATGTCCAAAACCTTACATTAAGTAAGAACTGTAACATTCTTCTGTTATAAATCGGTGTTTTACTTTCCGTTCTATTATTTTTCCTCCTGGAGATACTAGAGTTCTACAGACCTTAGTCCCTTGCAGAATTAATGTGAAAGAATCCAAAGAAGTATACAAACATAAAAAATTTATTTTTGAATTATAAAGTTTTGTATAACAGGACCAAAATTAGAAAGCACAGGCGGTCTTACGAGTGTTGAAAGTGTTGCATTTACGCACCTGATTAAAATTGTACATGGTTTGTAACGTATATTATGAAAGTCTTAAAAGAATCTTTAGGAATCTACAATCAATGATATTCGATTTTTGATCTAATTTGACTAATAAACAAATACTCATTAGGACTTAAACTTATTACGAGATTTGTTAGAAATCAGATAATTTGTGCAGTGATGACTTAACATACAAGCTAAAGCTTTGAAAAAGTATTTATCTATAACCTCGTGGGACGCTTTCCTAAGCGCGGAATTGTAAACATTTTTGGTGATCAAAGTATCCGTTTTAAGCACTTATAGGGCAATAGTGAATACGAACAACGAATACCTTGTTTAAATTTGCCAAAGAGTGGATGACCAAAGATACTGACAATTCCGTAATGAACAGACTACTTGAAGCTACGAGAAACCACGTTGGGACATTTTGTACTTCCTATGAAATTGTAAGAAAAGAATTACAAAATGCAGGATGAGATATCGTAAAAGATGTAAATTCCCAAAATGCTGACCAAATAATGTTTTGGTCGGATTTGCTTCTTGCCGTTAAATGAGAACTACTAGAAACTGATTAGAAGCTAAGAATATAGTCTTTGTACTAAAGCGTGACAACCCCCATGATGTAAGCGGAATAGACTGAGAATTTTTTGGGATTGTGAAGTAAGAAAATCTACGATAATGAATGACAAGCTCAAAATGAAGCAGACCGAATAAGAAGAATATTCCAAAAGATCTACGAAATTGATGTAAATAGCCGAAGGAGCACTCATGGGATCACCTCTGTCCTAGCTAATAACTAACCTGTTTACAGATACATGAATGAGACGTTTGTAATTTGGAATCATGGAAGCGAACAACTAAACTTTCTTGAGACCGTTCAGTAACATACACCACAAGATCAAGTTACCATAGAAATAGAAGATAATCAGCTATCATTCTTGGACGTGTTAGTGAATAAAAAAAGATGAAAAACTGGATCACACGGTCTACCAAAAAACAACAGATACAGATAGATACCTCAACGTCCGTTTACAACATTACCCAGCCCAGTTTCATTTGGTGGTGAAAGTTTTAGTTACAAAATCAATTAGATTAACGGATGAGAAGAATAAAAACTGTGGACCGCACTACTTTAGAATGAATTTCTCAAGTGTATCAACAAGCGCTTAAACCTCAGAAACAGAACTCAGAAGAAAAGACAAAAGCCACTTTCCAAAGCCTACCTACTGCACGCGAAGAAATCATGGAAAAGATAAGTAAAATCCACACAAGATCGAGATCACCTTCAAAACGGACGGGGAAAATCACCATCAGCACCCTACTTAGAAAACCAAAATCAAACTGAAAAAGCAAGGTGTGTACAAGATTTCCTACCGGAACCAAAAAACAATCAACGTGAAGAAAGAAGAACACCAAAATCCGGTACAGAAAAACAGGAACATCGTCACGAGCACAACATGTGAAAGCCAACTCGCATAAAATCGACTGTGATTTACCAAGACAATAACAATCGCCGACAACGTAGAAACAATTAGAAAACCATAACAAACAAAAAGAAATACGATGATCTCACCAAGAAAAATCCAACCAAAAAGAAGGCCCACCAACTACAGCATCGCTGACAGGGAAGAGCACTAAAAATCGTTCAAGTGCAACAAAGTGTGGAAGTAGCAAAGTATACAAACCCCACAAGAAGAGAAGTCGCCGAAAACAATTTTATCACAGAGCAGCTGACACTTTTTCTTTTCCAAAACTTTTTCATTTGAAATAATAATGAACAATGTGATCCGTGAATATCATTTGATGAATTCGTTGTTTGCCAGATGCTTGCTTTTGGAGAAATGGGTAGAATTTATTATGTTGATAGCCTTGATAATAACCACTGACTCAAACTAACAATAGAACAATACTTATTTGAAATGCTATGCTAGCTCCGGTACCGGTGCTTGCAACAATGAGTCGCTACAATCGAAGTATTAAATTAGTGTGACCATAATCATGGGAAGCCGTATTGCTTTTCGTAAAGTTCGTTAGATATTTCAGCAGTTTTAGAAACATGTGTTCCGGACCAATTTCATCTTTTTGTCTCACTTAAGGGCCATCATTTAACCAGCTGACAGTATGAATTTCATCATTTTGCTTTCATTTTCATAACCACAACACAGCAGTTAGTACGCTAGATTAATATTTACGTCTTTGCTGCAGATACTATAAGTAAAATATCACAGGTCTTTGCCCGCCCTCATTACAACTTGATTTTCTTAAATAAAGAATATGCAATTCCCAACTATTTTGATTCATTATTGAGTTTACTTCTGCCAAATGATAATTGCCTTCAGCAAGCTTCTATCGATATGTTCCTACCTTTTGGTATCAGTAAAGTTGTTTATTAAGCTCTAATTCTTTCAGACTATCTCTTTGCAGAAATCTGCTCAAATGTTTATTCTCTTATAAAATTTAGAACGCATTCTCAAAAACACCCAAACACTCCGCTTCTTTTAGATAAATCACTTTTTGAAACCTTAGTAATCAATAGCTTCAGCTCTTAAATTCAACGGTTACAAACGGGACATATTTTGCTTTAAGCTATACAAACAAAACCCAAAAATCATTCTTCTGTTAAGTATTAGGTTTTGCCATAGCTTCCAAATTGGGTTTCTTTTGTGTACATTTTCCTAGATCTTTCAATAGGGTTAGACAAAGGATTTTCTTCGTTACATTACACTTGATGCCGATTCTAACGAAATTAAAGAAGAGGTATTATCTCAAAACACAATTTCCTACAATTCATTGAGATATAAGATCAATTTAAAATTGACATTATATTATCAAAACAGCCGCAGTATGTTAGACGACCTTGACTTAAAATTGAATTTTTTTAAAACTTTTCAGAGTTTTAGTATTAAGTCTGTAGTTAAATAATATTACTTTGGAATTTAATCATTTTGAATAAATGTAAGGGGATTTCATTTCATACAAAGAGTGCCATGCTGAGAATAAACCATTATTCAATAAACCTTTTCGTTTCTGTAAGTAAAACCCGCTCCAGAGACATTATCAATCAAATAATAGGATGAGTCACCATGTCTAGAAGATAGCGCTCTTTTGGTTTTTCTTCTTCTTTTAGCAATGGATTTATCGTACATACGTATTTGTAAAACTTGAACAATAATCTTTCTAGGTAGTCATGGCCAAGTATGCATTTTATTACAAAAGAATAAACTGTATGGCATTTGTGAAAATGACAAAAAACTAAGTATGACATGATATTGCAAATTAAATTTTTAATAAAAAATATATTTAAAGTTTTTAGATAGATGTTCGAAAAAGCAAGATATACGGAAACGTTGTTTAAAAAAAAACATTTTTATCAATAGCCCAACAGTAAGCGTTGATATCCGAATTTAGTCTTCACATTCGATTTTAGGATCAAAAAGCAGCCTATGATTACGGAAACAGTTTCAAGCTATCGTCAATATTAGGCCAGATACCCCATGATGACAACCAATTTGATCCACCCTGTATACATAGGTGCTTCATTAATTTCTACTAGAAGTTGAAGTTATTCTAGTGGGTACAGATTCAAGTTGAAAATGGCGGAATCATAAATTTATCATAACTGTCATTAAATGTTTGGTAAAAAACAGTAATTAATGTTTACGTCATCTGCTTACTATAGTAAAAAAACTATATTTTCGGGCTAGAAATAACACAAGATAATAATTATTCTAAATACACGTGACACCAAATCTTTATAATAACCACTACTTATTTAATAATTTACTAACATTATGTGTAAATTACATACTAAATTGCATGTGTTGCGAAAAACATTAAAAAAAGCAATTTTAGAGACACCCTGTAAGGCACTAATTTACAGCTTTTTTAAAATTTCTATAGCCTACCTAGCTGCTTGCCGAGCGTGACAATTTTATAAGCTCGTAACTGCTCCATTTAACGCTGCGGTACTTCCCTAATGCAAGTGCGTTAACAGATAAGTTGCTCGAGATAAAACACGTGCAGTAAAAGTGATAACTAAATCGCTACCTTAATGTAATATCTGAACTTGAATATTTATATTTATTTACCCAATTCTAAAATAAGTTTGTTTAGTTAAATTGGCAATTCAAAAACAAGAGAAAGCTAATTCTGCTTATTGTTCCCTTCAGGAAAAGGAACAATTACAGCCTTTCTAAAGCGTTTTCTCCGCACTAGAGTTCTACAATAGCTAGATTGCCCCCTTTATTCTAACAACCAGCAGCAACAATCGTCGTATCAATTACAGTCAACAAGACGTAGCCACCGGTCAATTATGAACACTTGTAGAAGTTTCCGACCCTGAGTTTATCCGTTTTCGTGCCTTAAGGACGAATATTCCGCAGCTTTGCACTTGCAAAAGATTCTCAATGAGCTCCCTTTTTTTATACCACTTCCTGTAATAATGCGGGCACTTAACAATTTACAATAATTTAAGTGTTATCAGCTGTAAGTAAATAATTGACTGCCGAGTAGAGGAAAATTATTATTACATTTAGTCAGGGTTAATTGATGGAGACGAACGTAACCGCTATGGATGATCTTTGGGTGATATAATTAGAAATGGTTCAGTTGTGTTATTGTAATGTGGGGGAATTAAATTGTACATGACTTTCGTGTAGCTAAATGAATGTTAGGTTAGGTCATTATTATGTTTGGGATGGGTGTTCCAAATAAAAGGATGAGTTTATTTTACCTGGCGCCAGTTCAGTTGAATTTATTTTGGAAATAAACATTTAGAATAAGTAGCATGTGTGGCTAGCATTAAAGTAATTTATGAATAAATAATATTTTGCCGCTAAGCCGTTTTAAAAGCTTTTAATCATTATGAATCTGTATGTCAACGTATTTTTCAACATACGATGTACATTCGATCTTAAAATACTTTATAATATAAGAAGAAACAGTAAATTATGTTTTATATATTTCTAGTGCGTTCATAAATAGACCACCTTTTGAAAGATGAGTAAACTGAGTTGCATTTTAAAATAAAAATATTAACTTTCAAGCATTCTTAATAAAATAAGATCAGCATACCAAGCTCGGTATGTAGTATGTAGAATAGCTGCAAGCTTTTGTATGACTTGAAACTTACTGGTTTGTTACAACAATATTAAATGCAATTGGTTTGTAGTTGGAAGTGTTAAAGCACCACATCTGCTGTACTTTATGGTCTTATAACATCAAGGGTTCTGTGTAGTCCTATGTATGTATCCATGCATTTTAGTCCCAAAGGAAACTATTTCTCTCACATAACCTTTCACTAGTGACCGTACCGAAATTCAAACTTGTTGCTAATTTCGTACAAAGAAGACTGTTGTGACTAACCACCAAGAGGCCACTGAGCATTTCAGTTGTATTATTTTAGAACGTACATCTTAAATATTGTGATCCTTCTTTTTTTGCGCAGTAGGTGTTCTATTTCTTAAGATTTTTCATATGTGAGTGAGATTTAAATAGATTTTTGCTTCAAAACTTCCAGAAAACATTCCTATGCATGTTTTTAAAGTAAATACCAATTTAATATAGTAAATACGTTATTCGTTTGATTTTATACTGACTATTCTTCCTTTTGATTCTTTACCTTTATCTATACCTTCTTTGCTTTGTTGAATGTAATTCATTAATAACATTCAAATATCTAAATCTTATTAAAACTCAGAATTTCTGTGTTTTCAAAACTCTAATGCTAAAAGTCGATCTATCACAACTGTATCATATATGTCTTTTTCTTAAACTTGATTAAAGGTTAAAAGCAACTAACAGGTTTTAAAACATCATGCAGTTAAATATATATACATAAAGTTATTATGTCTAAAAATTTTGTCATATCGAAGATGTAGCCGAGTAAGAAGAAATGGTGTTGCCCATATATCCCTAAAATTAGATTAATATTTGACAATAGTACATTGTCATTTCTTACAGATAGCTGAATATGATTGTATGCTTTATCATATACTGATAATCTTATTAACAATTAATCTGCTGTAATCGCAATAGGTATATACAAAAAAAGTTTAGTGTAGACAATGTCAGTTGTAAAACAAAAAATATAAATATATATACACAAGTAAGCGGCTTCTGAGAGCAAATATCGTGATTACAAGAAAACAGAATAATCGTCTATGATTATTTCATATTTATCATGCTACATTAGAAATAAATAAAAATAAATTGCATAACTACTACTTCCTTAGCTCACAAAATAACAAATTGTTACAGTCTTAAACTATCGTTTCATGTGATAAAACTGAACTTGCAAGTGCAACAACTACAGTAATATTGTTTCAGTGTCCAGGCAGAATGCAGGTTATGCTACATCTCAACAAAAACAAATGCTTAAGACAGATTAGGGACTTTTTTGAACTGCAACAAATTTGACGGGCTGATAAGATACTTTCCTTGTATAGACCAACAGAATAATAAAATGAGAAATGTACAATTCGATTTATGATTAAGCAAATGCTCAACAAACTAAACGATAACGAAACATGACAACTAAATAAATAACATCACCCTCGGCACGAAAAGATAAACGGGAAAGTCGATAGCAAGATTATGGTTGAAACCATATTATGATATAACTGTAGTCAATGTCACTGTGATCATAGAAGACTTGCCACAATACAGTATTCGACGACGTGTATCAAATCTTTTTCAATCGATGTGTTAATTTCAAAGTAATTAAGCAAAGCCTATCCGTCATATCTCGTTACCACTTGTAAAAAGTTCAAAACTAGTTTTTATAAACTGCAGTGTTTGCTTTTATTAACGTTTTCAAGAAATAGAAATATCGTTACATCCCTTGGGAGCTTTTTTTAATATGTGGCCGGCTGTTGAAAAATGACGACACCCCGTCTACCCAATGTTTCTGTGGGACCATTGGTTCCTGCCTCTTGCTTGCCTTAGCCTGCCGATGGGAGTGAAACCATAAAGGCATTGCAACCAATGACGAAAGTAGCGAAAGTAGCGCTTAGCTGTTCTCGTGAAGGACTTTCTTATACTTTCAAAGAGCCCAATTGGAACAAATCGCTACCTGTCTGCTTAAGTATATGGTAGATTGGCAGGTGCCCGACACCACTCCATACAGTAGTCAAACTGTTCCAGTCCACTGGAAAATAAAACCTGAAAACAGTGCCAGTTATAGTCGTCTTTAAATGCTCCCCTTCAGCAACTACGATAGTCTTTTATAATTATTTAATGAAACTTCAACAAGCCTCTTAGTGTTTGGACTTAATTTGATTTTTTTCCATATACTCGTTGCATTCTGCGGTGACAAGGAACGCGGATGCGAAGTTTGTGGTAATGTCGCTGATGGTCACGCAGCAGTGCGTAATTATGATGTGTAGTCGGCGTGACCACCGGCACCGTGATAATTGCGAACGAGAACGCTGCACTGCTGGTGGATTCGTGTTGTGGTGATGAGATAGGCTCTTCTGATACTCAGTGGTATTAAATTTACAAAAGTGCTGCGGTGACTGTTCCTTGAAAAATACTGTTCCGGCATTTGCCTTCAACACTAAAGGAAACCACGGAAAACTTTAGTAGAAGAGTTGATTTGGGAATTAATCTTAAGGCCTTCCGAATGCAACCGTAGCAGTATTTATGTTGCTTGGTAGTTTGGCAAAAGTGAAGGTGATGTAAGCCCTGGAGTGGGTAGATTTAAGCTCTAACTTATGCTTGGGGCATTAGCAAACCCATAGC
Organism: Ignelater luminosus; assembly: GCA_011009095.1. NCBI lineage: Eukaryota > Metazoa > Arthropoda > Insecta > Coleoptera > Elateridae > Ignelater > Ignelater luminosus. Next base: position 13,599 of record VTPC01005274.1, read on the forward strand.
TCAAGGGATAGATTTTTGGCATAATTAAGAAATTTTAAATTTTTGCTGTAATTGTTGAATCAAATTTACAATAAGTAATTCTCACACTTCTGTAACCTTAGCTTGTTTTAAGGAACACTGCCAAGTGATTTACGAATAGTGGAAACGTCAAAATGAGACTTAAAGATTTAAGATTTTGTTTTTCCAAACAGGAATAGACTAAGACAATAAAGGTGTAATCTTTCGTTAAAATCTCATTGCTAGGACTAAACTAATCTTTGAAGTGGACAACAATTATTGAAAAAATCTTATCTTTGCTAAAAACAAAGGATTCAAAAATGCACGTACAATTGATAAAAATCTCAAACTCCCAGTCATATTGTCTACTAGAAGTAATTAGAAGCGGATTTAGGTTTGATTGTGTCCTAGGCCTATTTTCATATGGCGCCCTTTTTGTTTTTTAAAGATGTATATAAAATATACAGGATGTCCCGTAAATGCCAATAAAACTTCAGGTAAAAATCTTCTTCTACGAGTATTTATTGAAAATCTGCAAAAATAAATTTTCTCCTCAGCTTAGTTGTCTTATACAAGTGGTCAGAAGTTAACATCTTTAACACTAAATAAACAGAAACCAAAGAATAGAATCCAAATGAAGCCATTACGAATTCAACAAATGAATCTGCTGAAACAACAATTACCCTTGATAAACTGTTATATTTCTCTTTTTGAAGATGCTGTTAAAAATTGAATTATTACCAAAAAATAGATATGACAAACATGCAAGTCTTGGGCACAGATTAAAGTCAGATGTTTCACTTCGACAAATTTATGGATTCTATTGCGCTCTCTTTTCAAGCAACTTCCAGAGCTTTCAATTTTGACATGTACTGCGCAAGCAGCACAGAGTGGTATGCACTTTTTATAAAACGCGTGTAAAAAAGTAGGCGTGGTAAACTCTCAGAGCTGCAAACGTAAATGCGCAAAGACAAAAAATGGGAACATTGGTGGTATAGGGAGTGAAATATTTGACTTTTACTTAATGTGTGTCTTGGGTGTACTGATAAATCCGATGAAATTAGTTGCCAACAATTCTTTCAAGTTTTGACAATTTTATGGTCCATTATCACTAGAATAAAATTGATAAATCTTTGATTTCTTGCGAGACTTTGGTTCTCGTATTCGAATAATTTTGTATTTGCCTGCAGCAACGTTGCCAAGTTTAAATCTCTTTTTTTGGTTCGTGTGACAGATCTAAGTGCGTTAGAACATTCGTGTTTTCAATTTTGGCATCTTAAGAGGTTGAGGGAAAAATAATATTTTTGAAACATCTCTAAAATTTTTTCATAGTCACCGGGAAAAACAGTGTAACTGCTTTTTTTTCCATTGTTGGTAGCATTTCTGCAAAACCAATGAGACGCTATCTGATATCCAATAAAAGTCACTTTAATATCCTCAAAGCCACTATGTTGCTTTTCTTTACCTGAGACGACCTAACAAAGAAAGTTCCTAATATATTTCTACAGAATTTTGGACACACTCGACCAGTACTGCTTGTGATCGAGTCTGAATGAAATCTACAAAATGTTAACAGTGTTGCAACTTGAAGGCTCAACATAACTTTTAAAATTGATATTTTGTCACATGCTAGATAGAGAGACTTGCGTTCTAGTGCCATTTTCATTCTGTAGGCTACAAATGTTCCTTTACCGAGACTGAAGAGAAACTTTAACATTTGTAGTTTCTAGTTGTTCATAGAGATTCTGCTGCAAGATACAATAAATTAATCTGCGACAGTTAATACAAATGGAAACGTCAAAAAAATTTTCGAGGTTTCGTTTCTAAACAAAGCCTGCTCAAAATCAAATCAAAACTTGTCTTTTCGTGAACATTTGAGTTTAAAGAATTAGAAGTCTTTGGATAGACTGATTTATTGAATCGTAGAGCACTTTGTTGTCCGTATTCTGCACTGTTTCATAAACAGATCATAATTAATGAAAACTGAAGCTATCCTGTTAGTTAAGTACAACTTGTGGGAAATGTATGGTAATTCTGTAATAACGAAATCCCAATGGACCAACAACTGTCTATAGTTTAGTTTTAATCGATATTACATAAGCTAAATTCAAAATGGAAGACGACAATAAAGTACACATTGTGTTTTAGTTTATTGTTATATCCTTTTCTACGTCAGTTTCTAGACTGGATTATAACTTTATGGCTTTATGAAAAAAGTTTAAAGACCAAAAAACCGTTTCAGTTCTACTTCGAAAAGATTCTGTCTACTAAGAATTTTGATAATTTTCCAGCATTTGCTAGGTCGAAGGTTTATCGTTTTTAAAGCCTTTTGACACTCCATGCCAGTATATATCAAGAAAAAAATGTAAATCGTCTGTAACGATGACCCATAAAGATGAAAAAGCCATATCAAGTTCACTGAAACATCTAAGATCGTAAAACGAGTTTTCCTTTTTACTGCTTTCATAAATAAGGGTTTTTTTTAAAATAAGGTTGTTGGGAAGTTATTAGTTTAAATCTCGCGACACAAAAGAATGCAAATCTAAATTAAATGAGAAAATGGAAAGGCCAAGTTTAAAGTCAAGGGCAGCGTACTTTTTGACATTTTCCTATTATGATTTGGACTATTATACGTACGAGGTTCAAAGGTGAGGTTAAAGGTGGATCAGATAAAACGCTGCATAATTAACTAGATTTCTCCCCATGACAATTCTAACAAAGATCCCGGTAGTTTTGTAACAATTACCCTCAATTAAGTTCTTAATCTCAGCATTAACGACAAGACCTGCATGAGGATGTTCATTTCAGTTTCACTCATCTAATATTTATTATTGCGTACGAGAAGTGCATATTTTATTAATGCTTTCGTTCCAATTTTGAGAAGCACCCTGAAGCAAAATATGCTGAACTTATTTTAAAGGTTTTCATTAGAAATTCCAAAACTAAGAATTTCCGCTTTATTAAATTATCAACCATTGTGCCTCGGTAGCAAGATTAGTTTTGGTTTCGGGATTGCATATTTGAAAATTACATTGTATGTAGTATGAAAACTGCGAAAACAGGTATAAAAACCAAAAACAGTTTCTTTTCTTCCATGAATTCTTTAGTATTCATGAACGACGTATGTTCACATGAAAACTGGACGTCATTGGGTGGGATTATGTAAACGCCAACACGAAAGGTGCGAGACTAACAGTGTTGTATCTAATATTTTAAAAGTGTATAATTACAATTGCCAGACTTAAAAATATCTGTTTTACTTAGAAGTATATTTTAAGAAATAGGACAGTTTTGTAATGTAGACAAAAATTTTTCGTTTCGTTATTATCTGTCCTTTTACCTATAGGCTTATTAACTTTGAAAAGCACACCTTTTTTTTCTGCGTGTAATTTTCGTCGGTTTGCAGCGAGGTTAAAATATGTAAAACATGGTAGATAGTCATGCAAATGGATTTGCGATAGGAGCATATATTGTAACCACTTCCGCATGGTGTTACGATGCCTTTGTTTTAGTACCTCTGAACGTTTAATATTACCGCTAAAATCGGTAATATTTCATAACGACGTTTTCCGCACCAGAAAACAAAAACACTGTCCTATATGCTTACGTTGTAGGCTGTAATCTAAATATGCTTTTTACTCTTCGTTTATTTCATAATCGGTTGTGAATGTTTATTACTCCATCCTGCGCATTATAAATTCATGCACTTATATCGAATTTATCTTTTGTGCCTATCTGGAATGTCAAGTATCTACGAGTTTTGCCGAATGGTTTGCACAGTTTTCCGCGAAAACAGATAAAAAATATTATATTTATAATTTAAGGTATGGAACTCGGAAATATTTTGCAAGTGATGGTTCAAAATAGAAAAAATTTAAATATTTTTCTCTCCAGTAAAAATAAATAAAATTGTACATCATTCAAATGGTGTCAGTGATCTGTAATATTTTTATACGTAACATGTGTGTTGATGTCTGACGGCTTTAGTTTATCTTTCCTTTAAACAACCTTACAGAAACCATCAGTTTTCAGTTATATAAGTTCCGTGTAAGTGATTTTTATAGTTCGGTAGTCAATTCAAAACATTTAATTTCATCAGTACTATCCATTAGAAATATGTTATTTATCGATTCTTCAACACAACACAGTTTTAATAATTCTGTGGCAAGGTGATAACAGTGGCAATGAAAACGAATCGACTTTTTTCCTCCTATTTTGTTTGAATGGAATCTAAAAATACTCATAGCAAACTTCTTGCTTTTTTGTCCAAACTTCTATAACCTACAACTAATTAGAACCACTACAGTTAAAAATGCTGTCGATGATGTTATCAGTTTTGTAAACATTCAGGTACCCTGACTTAAGAGAGACATAATTGTTCACTACTAAGTAATTCTGTAAAATACCCTAATTTCTAGACACCCCACGAATACCTCAAGATCTAGAGACCACCAAAAATTAGGCACAAGAAAAACCAGTTCAGAAATTATAGAAAATACCTTGGGATTCTATAAAAAAGCCCTCAATTTTTTAGATGCCCCAAAATGGTATTTTATTTCTGGACCAGGAAGGGCAATTGGAAACTTAGGAAAATCGATGAAAATTCATCAAAAAAGGCTTAAAATTCTATTAAAATTCTTCGTATTTAGATAGCTTAAAATGGTATTTTATCTTTAGACCAGCCACGACTATTGGGCACTTCAAACACCAAACTAAGATCACCAAAAAGTTTCAAAAACCCAAAATAAATCTCTCATTTTTTAGATACTCCAAATGGCCCTTTCATTGCTGGACCCAAGCAGTTGGGAATATGAAGAGATTGTTGAAGAAATCACAGAAAATAAAGCTTCAAAATTCTAAAAAACACCTTCATTTTCAGACATTCTAAAAATGTCCTTAAAAAACTATAATCCATTACAAACTAATCAAATGCAATATCGTTGAAAAATACCATGATTTTTAGACAGTCCAAAATGATAAAAAAATCTCATTGTACGCCTTAGTTATTAATATATCGTTTTTGTAGAACTCAAAATTAATTTATACTTCTAGACCAATGCGGTTTGAGTCTTTAAACAATTATCAAAAAAGGGCTAAAATCCTATTAAAGTAGCTTGTTCTTAGACAACCCAAAATAGATTTTCATTTCTGGATCAACGCGGTTTAGGCACATCAAAAGAAAAGTTCAAAAACTATAAAAGAAGGCCCATTTTTGGGCGTCTAAAAAATAAGAATTTTTTATAAAATTACAGGCTCTTTCTTGTGCCCAATTTTCGGTGGTCTATAGCTCTTGAGGTATTCTTGGGGTGTCTAGAAATTGGGATACTGTACAGAATACTAGCCACTTTTTTGGCGAATTTTTAACTATTTTGCCACGTGCCCAATTGCTCTGGTCCAAAAGTAGCAATTTAATAGTTACTCTACTACAAACATGAATTGTATGTAATTTATTTTTAGGCATTGATAAATTGTTTATTTTCAGACGGTACATACTAATTCATATTTTGACGACTTGAAATTTTTTTCTTGGTAATAATTTATCTTTAATCTTAACATAAACAAGCTGTTAATTCAAAAATTAAAAATTCGACTATGTGATGTCATATTGAAAAGGTTTTTTGTAAAGTATTAGAAGAAATGAAACAAATCCTAAAAACAACGATAAAGAACCAAAATTTCTGAAGAATATTATAGCTCAAGAGTCCAGAAAATTTGTTTCGTGCATGCCATTGAATTTGCTCAATAAAGCATAAACAATATCAAACCTTTATTTTTGACCGTAAAGCCAATTTGTCTAGAATTATGCAAAACTGTAGGTTTATGCTTATTGAATTAGGTGAAATAGTAAACAACTTCTTTAGCAGTAGAATAGCATTAATTATGTAGTTGCTGGTGCACAAGAAGCCTTTATGGGAGGCTGTAATAAGGTATCTAGTAAACTGACAAGGTTAATCTTGATAACGCTACACTGGAAATGATAAATTTTCAACAGACCATAACAGTTCAAAAACATTATGTACCACATGATTGTTAACTGACGAGATCACTTATAAATATGTCAACACTTTACAAATTTTCTAAAGCAGAGCTCTCAATCTCAACTCACCATGAAGATTTGTTTATTTTCCGGAATCCCCAGCATATTTCAAGTCCTTGCTGGAATTTGCACGCCAACAAAAGTTAAAAACGTATGCTTGGAAATCCATGGTAAAAGACTGTGTACTCTATTTGCACGGGCGACTGATGATCTGCTCGCAAACCACCAGTGGTCCGCAAACTATTAATTGAAAAGCGTTGCTATGCAGGTTGTGAGTAAGAAGCAAAACTTCTGACTGCAATCTCGTGAGTTGGGCGCAAATTGTCTTTACTTTAGAAATAAATCAGAAGCAAAACTTTCGCTATCTTAGTATTAAGACAATAAATAACAAAGCTAAAGAACTTTATGTTGTAATCAACTCTAACCTACATAACATGACCTAACCTAATCAGTAGCTTACTTTAACCACAGAGTTGTGTATATAGGTGGCTTAGGATAGAAAGATAACTGAATATGTGATTTTTACTACACCTAGTCGTAAAATGTTTTCATTTACCAATTAGTTGTTTACCTAAAGCCAAAAGAATTCAATACGAAGAGCAACAAAATATCGACGAGAAGCGCCACGTGAGGTTCCTAAAACAAACCTAACGGGATTAGTTTTTCTAGTTCTCCAAGATGCTAACTATGCAAAAACCAAACTTGGTTTAACCACGTTTGAAAATTTGCTGCGTACATATATTATCCCTTTCAAAAACTACAATTAAACTTTACAGATTCTCTCGATAAATCGTAAACTTAAAAACTTTTCTAGTTTGCCCTGTCCAAATTAAAGTATATTGGTGATACTAAATCATGTTAGTTATTAGTCTATGAGGCCATTTAGAATACACTGCAAACACTATTATTATGATTCTAGAAATTGCACAAAATCAAACCCTGAAACCGATGCAGTAAAACTGGAAGAAGAAATAAGAAACTAAACCGATATCAGATTGCAAATTTACGAATTGCTTTGCTTTCTGCTATTAAGTTTCACTCCATAGCATTCTATACTAGGGTTCACCAAAAGACGGAGCGATCACATTAAGGACGCGCGCTCAAGCCAGGATCAAGCCGCTACAACAACACATGAAAGAAAGAAAAACGTAGCGAGCAAGGACCGATGAGTGTTGAGCAGAGTGAAACCGGCCCAACAATTTCTTACTGCAGCCAGTAGAAATGCATTTTTAAGTGATCACGCACTTTTATTACTCGGTCTGATGGTGAACCCTAGTATAGTTATAAATCGATTAAGCACATCAATAATGCCAAGAAAAAATAACAAACAGTGACATCAAGAACTTATTGACATAGTAGCTACTAAAGACAATATAAACATAAGAAGAAGAATAATTTGAAACTAGAGATTTGGTACTTGTTCTTCAAAATAAGAATATCTTGTTTTTCAAAATATTCTAAAACTTTTTTTCAATTTATGACCTCAAACTCAGAAGTTAAAATTTTCCAAAATACTAAGTAAAACAAATTCTTGTTGCACTTATCTTGCTATTCTTTATCTTTTTCTTCATAGAACAATAAACTCGAGATGTTCACGAATGTACAAGAAATCATCGATTTAGAGTTTTTCGATCGTAATCCATTATCCCGAATGGGTAAATCAAGAATCGAAAGAATTCTGAAAGTTGGTCAGATACTTAAGACAGTGCCCAAATATGTATAGAATCTATAACCTTTGTTGAAATAATTTTTAAATCGGCTGATAAATGTTTGAAATGCGACAGCTAAAAAGAATGACTAAAACTTTCAAATTTCTTACTTAGGTACTGAGTGAGTTTTACTTACAGGATAAAAGCAGAACTTGAAGAATTTGCGATTTAATCAGTAAATTGTCTGCACATTTTCATGGTTAGTTAGAAAATTCCCAAATAATGAAAGTTTTGCTCATTATTCTAAGCAACATCTCTTGGTCATACACTGCCTAAATTCTGATTAACTTTTATGGTTCATCATCATTAAAACTTTCTATTTCACGTTCTTGGTCCTTGATTGTAAATATGTTAGTGGTGGTTAGGGTTTCTTAGTCTCTGTCATCTCTTGGTTTCCGGGACTCCAGACAAATTACTTTCAATTCTAGGGAATTCCCAAGATTGGAAACAATTTTAAAAATTAGTTAGTTCCGTCATCTATACTTCTTTTCAAGAGTGTGCAAAGATCAAAAACATCATTATCTCTTGCACCACTAAGGGTGGGTTGTACTAACTAAATTTTAATCGAGGTTCAATTGCATGGAAACGACTATTGTAACAATTTATTGTTTATATGCAGCAGAACCTCGTTTGAACTTTGTAATGGTACAACCCTCCTTAAGTGTAGTACCTTCATAGACAGATAAGGTGTTCTTATTAAGTCCAGATCGAGTCTTAATAAATTAAAATCCAAAAAGCTCAATTCTCGAGCTGCTCAAAAGAACATAATATCTAAAAATTTCCTAGGGAATCTTGTCCCAAGAATTTTTGAGTCAGAAACCCTAGTACTGGTGATGATGGTGGTTTCAAGTCTTAAAATCATCTATTATATTTGTTTCAATCAAATTTTAGCATTGAAACGTGCCCTGCAGTTTTGAAGGTGCCTTATTCTTTTGTAGAGGAATTTGCATGAAGAGGCATTGCCATTTTATAATATTGGATAGAACAAAATACATGTACTATGAATGGAACGATGATTTCTTGCAATACATTAATTTTACGTGCAGGAAGTTTGATAAGACTATTATTCTTGAGCAGAACTAAATTAGGTACGACATCCGTTGAACTGCATGCATAAGGAAGATAAGTAAGAAATATTAATCTGAATCAAAGTAATTTAAGAAAATCAGAAAAAGTCCAAAATATTGTGATTATTTCTTAATTAAAGCACTAAATACCTTAAGAACTACAATGCAGCATTAGATAATTGAACACAATAAATATTTTGGCTACAGTAATTTCAAGAATGATGAATGATAAAACAAGGCTGAAATGCAGTAGAGATTGTATAAAAGAGAAGATAAACAAAGCAAATTTAAAAATATCTATTTTAAAGTATAATTTTGTCTGGGACAACAATACAGTAACTGCCCGAAAAAAGTAAAGGCGAAATCTGAATATGATGTATAAACGAATATTTCGAGAGGAAATGAGAAATATTAATAAATGAAATTAGATTCAGCAGAGGAATTGTGTGCTTTCAATTTTAATTTCAATGGCTGTCTTGGTTGCCAAAACATAATTACAAGTTAAGAACATGACATAATAATGGTTATTTTTCATCGACTGTTTAGTTTGTTTTTAATTTTAGACTTTCCTAGCATTAGAACACATGCGAAAGCAATAGGTGGCACACTTACTAAAACAATGTAGCTTTATATCATAAAATTGTGTATTTAGAAGCTATAAGACTAATTTTAAAGTGCTGGTTAGAAAAATTATGTTCTAATTTAATATCTTTGAGTCGTAATCGGATATAGTACGTAAGTCTGTTTAAAACTAGTTCATATTAAAAATTTGCGAGTTTGGCACAATTATTTCAAACATATGTTTAACAAGAAGTACTAAACTTAATTTTACGATTGTCAAATGTATAATCGTATTTCTTTAAAACCAACTCTATCTGAGAGTAATTTTAGAAAGTTTCACAATATACTTTAAAACAACAAGCACTACCCATAAGAGTTATTCAAACAGGAATGATATTCTGCTTTCATATACTTTAAGTATGATTCATATTTCGTTTTCTATTGACATCTTTTGATGTGATTCCTTTTAAATCATTATTATGGTGTAAAGGCAAATATCAGACTTCTTCATCTGCTCATCTCGTCGTTTTATATTCAGTTGGTAATCAATAATCTTCCAGAATAACAGTTAGGATGAGATTTAGTTAAAGACATCATTTTGGGTATCACAATGAACTAAAAAAATAATTATTGTCGAGCCTGTAGATTAAAAATACTAGGCAGCTAAACAGTTGACTTCTTCTGATATATTGCTTTAGATGCAGTTGACTAACACTTTATGGTATGTAACAGAACAGAATGCAAAATTTGAGTCAGCGTGTTTATTTTGGCAACTAAATTATAAAAAGTCTATACATTTTTTAAATTTTAAAGTATTGAATTTTAGAAACAAAATTATGCCCCTTCTGATTATTTTTTTTATAATACTAATTATTTTCGCAATCAGAAAAAGCAATAGAAAAGTTGGCACAATAATGATTGTATCTTAAAATCAAAAATATTCGTTTGTTTTGCCAACAATATGCGTGATTCAAAACAGTGGAAGTTCATTAAAAAAGTTGTAGGGGTTTATAACATCGCTAAAACCTACATATATGTTAATTGCATTCTAAAAAGCACAAATTACTGCAGTGTAAATACTACACATAAAATGCAGTCAGAGCATATAAATTAGTCATAAAATTAAAAAAAGAAACAATGACCAATAAACAACTTTTAATATCTCGCTAAAAATCTGATGAGATTCTAAGTTGTTTTAAAAATAATAAACTTTAAATTTCAAACTTAGAAGCGCAGGAATATCTCAACTGCAGGAATGTGTAAAATAATCTTACAAAAATAGGCCAAATTCCACACTACGATAACTTACCCTGGAAATTCGCAATGGTTGTTGAACGTCTACGCCTCCATGCATGCGAAAACCCCAGGGCGAACCTCCATCTAGAACCACTTCGCGTGTAGTCATAGTTTTGAGGAGACCTACAGCCAGTTGGTCGGTAGCCAAATGTTTAGTACACTGTTGTTAACGCTGTTCATCGATCAAAATAGATATTTTCTGTATAAAAATTAAAAATTACTACGGAGTTCGAGTACTTCAAGATATATTAAGCGCCACTTTTATAAATAAATTATAAAAATATTTTTTGTCGCATTGTTTTTTCTTGCAGTTTGTTTTTGTTTTATTTTAGTTCACACCACATCGATGCATCATCAGTCTTGATAATTTCATTACGACTAGCATAAAACTAAATTAAAGTAATTAGCAGTTAAAAACAATGTTAAACAGTGATAACCTTATCTAAATTCACTACAAAAAGTTTCACTCACTTACGAAAGACTGTTAGCGTCAAAGTCGGCGTGACTAAATCTAAATTGTATCTTGAACTAACATTACAACATGTAATTTTCATATGCATGTAATGTCATTTCGGTCACGTGTTAGGCACCCACGTATTTGATAGTCGACGGTGATGTTGTACCGAGCGCCGCACGCGAGCCGACTGCGCCATGGCGCTCCACCGCAGGCCCGGGTGCCCTGCTGAACACGTCTTTGCACTTGCGAGGATCTTCTGCCTCCTACTCTGCTCAATATCGAACAGCACCCCCAGCTGTTTATGTTTTGACGGCAGCTGAAAGATGATTACCGGTTAATTAGTTTTATTCTACCCTCACTGAAAAATGTCTGGGGTAATCCTATTATTTTAAAACATTTTTAAATCCTACCTATTCACTCGCGTGCTTAAAAAACGGCGTGACGAATGCTCTTTAAACTTATAAAACCGTCTATTATGTGCTTTTTACTTGGTCATTAATTAAATTAACAATTTAAGATAATTTTTAAAGGGAGTGGAAAAGGTTGAAAATTAAATAAATAGAGAGGTGTATAAAAGTTTGTGTGACAGATATGAAATGAAGATAAGTTAGCAACTCTGAAAATTAGCTGTTCCGTCTAGATAACATCAAATGAATATGACCCTTATATTGACATTCTAAAAATAACAATAATATTTATAGGTAAATATAAAAGAAAGATTTGTTTAGTATTTAAAGGAATTCTAACATCCCAATATTCAAACATGGAATAAAATTATTCACTTCATCGCCCATTTTAAGATATTATAATTTATAAATATTGCTGTCGTTATTTACATTATTATGTCAAACAGATAAAAAGTTATTTTCTCTTTTATATGGTAATTTGAATATGAGTCTATCTACCGAACATTTACCATCTCCGAGCGGTAATAAAATTCTTGATACATCGGCATACGTAGAAAACTTTTATGATCTCGAGTATCTAAACATGCTATTGCAATGTTTATTTACTGTTTTATTCTAGGCTCTAGTAAGGTACATCCAGCACAGGTAGGTAATACCTAATTCTTTATGTATGTAGATTCTACAAAAAAAAAGCCTCAAATGTAATGAAACCATCAATTTCTTACCATCTTACCATTTACTTAAAATCTGTACTTCTAACAAGAGACAAATTGCACTGTTTTCTCTATTTCTGTGAGATGATTCTCGTTTTAATGTAGTTTAACACGTCTCATGTGAATAATTCCACAAGGCCTCTAAACATGTACACTTTTCATAACTGCAAAAAGTATTTAATTGAAATGTATGTAGAAAAAAAAGAAGATTAAGTTTTACACGGTCCAAATCACTTTTCATGCTGCACAACAGCTTTGCCCCATCTCTTTCTTGCAGCATACATTTTAATTTAAATGTACCAAGGTACTAAAAGTGAATGTAGAAAGATTTCTGAAATAACTATCATGGAAGTTTGTTATTACGCGCTTATTTTACTGATTAGAAACTCAATCTTGCACGTTTGAAATCTTGCAATACGTACTATTAATAGTGTTATGAAATAGATTTAATGAAGAAAAAACGTATTGAAAAAACACAAAACAATAATTTTAAAGCAAATTAAAAAACGAGCAAGTAAATGACAACAAGCAAAAGCAATCCAGATCATCTTTATTATGTTAAGTTAATATTAAGAGAAGACTACAAACAAAAAATTGTGAATGTCAAGTCATGAGAAAGAACATCAAATTTAAAAACAAACAAAATGATTTTTCTCCAAAATTAATTCAAACACATGATAAGATCAAACCTTTTTGGAGTTATTTCTTTGTTGTACTGAGATAAAGGAATCTAACCAACCTATTCAGAACTTCCTACCTTAAAACGCTGCTCTGATCTAATAGAAGTTGGTTTCCCCTTAAAAAAGATTAAAAAGTCTCAAACAGTATTGTGATGGAAATCTAAACTGCAAGGTTTGCTCAAAAATAAGAATTAAGGGCAAAAGACTGAGACCTATATAAGATGAATCAATAGACCTGAAAAGAACTCCCCATAGCAGTTAAACTTCAAAATATGTTATAGAAGAAATGAACATCCAGAACAGATGCCTTGAAACTTCCTTATGAATTAACAGTACCAAAACAAAAGTCTTTGGACATCTGGTGGAGGCACTTGGTTCTAAGTCTTTTCGGGCAACAGTAACCGCAGGAAACTAAAATTTGGTAACCAAAGTGTCTTCCACTGATCGAACCAAATGATAAAGAAGAAGCAGGGGCAGTATTTCAGGGCTATATTGGCCATGGATGTTTATTGTATTTCGGAGGAGCTTCTAAATGACATTTCAAACTCATTCGTTTCATACCCTTTCTGTTGAAAATACAGGTAGTTAAGTCAAGCGAAACTGGCATCCACTGCCTGATTTATAAGACTGAAGAAACGCTGCAATACCAAAAGAGCTTCCTTTTGGGAAACCCAGAATACATAAGCTTCTTTAGATTAGATTAACGAGGTACATCCTAGACACATGCGAATAAGGTTTATATTTATCACCAGAGAGTCAATAGCAGGTATCAATGCACTAATTTGAGGAGGGATTTTTTTATTCCTATTGTATTTTGTGCTTGGTAGGTTTCTGCAACGTCTCAATTAGAAAAACCTATTCAGATAAATCTATGAGGATAACCACTTTGTTCTTGTGGTAGGAAGATACACTGCAACCACCAGTAAGGTCCTAAGAATCAGTATTCTACATATGTACAGAATTGATGTATAAGCAAAGAAAATGATAGCCTAATTAAACTTTTATACTAAGAAAAGAAACTAATGGTTTCACGGCTCCATTTCTAATGCTTTTACCACGAATCGGAACAGTTAAATACCTAGGAAAAGCTTCTTAAAAAGTGTACATGAAAAGCAGTTCCTCTACCTTAGTTTATAAACCTGCAATTCAGTAAGTGTTCATTAGAAAGAAACTACAACATATCTGTATATGAGAAGCAGTTGGGCTGAACTCCACTTTTGAAAACTTTACAGGACGACGAAAAAACTGCAAAAGGTACAATTTCATATTACACTATGACTACAAATTTTATCCAATCAACTTAAAATTTTGTTTACACGTCTTTCAAATCTTTCTTGTGGGTTTCTTCCAATACAATTTGTTCAGAGTTTATTAATATCAAAGTAAAAACAACAATTTCAAACACATGCAGGACAATAGCCTTAATGCTTCTAACTTTTATTCCTTAATACAAAAACATATATTTAAAATTTGGTAAGAAATAAGTAGTATTCGTAATAAAAATTCGCAAAAATGTGTAAAATATTTTGGCTCATTTAATATAAAATACGTTTCATACAAATTTAAACAAATTAGCCTTATAAAATTATTATTATTTAAAAGTATATTATAAGAAATCCTTAAGGAGTTTCACCGGGTTCGCCGTCAAGCTCATTAGAGGCTGAATACTTTAAAGATTTGTAGGAGAGTTAAAAATATTTGTCAACCCATTCTAGGAGCTCCAGCTGGTGGTGATATTTGGCGGCTTTAATGGGTATTGTGTTATTATGAGTAGCTAGACAGTTTCTCAGAAAAATGTAAAGATAACCTTACCTTTCGCTTCAAATTAACTAAATGAAACTCTTCTTCTTTAAACGTAGCTTTGTTGTATAAAATACCTTGATCAGTTCTCCTTACTTGGGCCCAAACTACCCAAGACAGATAAAATTGTTCTCCATTCGTATTTTTCTCTCTGGAGACCAATAGAGCTTCACTACCTTTGAACAAGTTGCTAACGTTTTTAAAACCTTCTATGTTCATTGAGGAAACAATGAATGGATTTTTATTACGGCAATTTTTATTATGGCGATGTCTAAGGCTTTTTCTTTTTCTTTCAATTATTGCATAGACCGCTTCCATGTGAGTGTAGCCTTTCAGCAGGTACTTATGATTTATGATTTTTAAAGTGGGAATTTTATTCAGCAACCACATATGTACGCAGGAATTATCATTTTATTCCTATTTTGGCCACTGTTCTTCAACTTTCTTGTCCAAATTTTCCAAAGCCCATTTTATGGTGCACGAGAATATCTCGTTTCCACCTTCAAACCCTGCGTTTCATCCCAAATCATGCAATAAAACTGTTTGGTAGTGTCACAATGAATTGGTAAATTTAAAGTTCAAAGTTTTTGTAGATAAAACGAACGCGAGTTATTTAAACAAGGTGTAATAGGCAAATATTTTTGTAAATCTACCAGGACCATCATTTTTTGACATTGCTTTTCTATGCTTCTTCCTTATCTTGGTTTTTTATTTTGTATTTAAGGTCTGCCTCTTGGTGATGTTTCCTTTGTTGCTCTTTAATATTTTCTTTCTCAGCTTCAGAAGTACTTTTTCTTAAGATTTTAATAAAATGATCACAATCATCGCACGTGCTGGTGGATGGTTGATAAAAACTGAGATTAAATTCTTCATTAAATACTTTCCTGTAAAGCCATTTTTTGCTATCCTATCTTCATTGCTATTTCCTTCGCTGCGTTTTTCTGTGTAAAGTTTATACATAATACTAATGTTTAATTTTGGACTCAAATATTGTCTCTTAGTTCTTTCTCTGCAATAATGTGACGGATAAAAAGGAAATGAGAAAATGTGTGATACCACAGATAATGTGACTTCTTTAAATAATTTATTTTTAGGAGAGTGTTTTCCTCTTTTATCTTTCTTTTTTCTTACCTTACCCAGTTGAATATATCTTTCCAAAAGTCCCTAAATACATTTAGTCGTCTATCTTCTGGAATTTCTTCACCACACTTTCTTGGACAAGAGCAGGACAATTTTAGTCTCTTGTCTTTGTTTATATTATTTTTCTTAGCCATAGAGTATGTATAAGAAGAACCATTTAATCGCGCGCTCTTCGCTACATTCCTCTCATTTCATTTTTACTCTTTTTTCCCCTTGGTTAGGTTTTGCTTGTCAGGACTCAAGGTGTCTTCATTGCTAGATGTTGTATTTGTAGTCGGCGGTACTTTATTTTTGACAAATGAATAAATGTCATTTTAAAAAAAGCAGAATTGGCATAGAAAGTTTTTCTGAACAAATCTTGCCTGAAAATATTTTAAAATGTATTGAAGGGTTTGAACACGTAGGCTGCAAAATCTTTACAAGCAGAATGGCTGAAATCCTTATGCCTCTAACAAAACAGAAACGTTTGTTAAGAAGCATAGCGGCGTAAGTGGGACTTAAGTCTTTATGCTGCTAAGAACTAAGGGACTTGCACCTTTTTAATTTTAAGTAGTTTTCTTTATTGTTGAATCTGGGACTTCAAGCTTTCTTCCATAAACGAGAAAGAGTATTATAAGTCCAAAAATGATTTAACCGCATTTTTGAAAAAAGTGGACTCTCACATACAGATATAAATAGGTTCCTCCTTTTAGACTCCACAAGGGCCATTTGCATTTCTTTTATTTCCTGAAGATTCTTCTAAGCTTGCCACTGATAAAAGTTTTATACGGTATACGGTGGATGGTTAGCAAAACCATAAAACTGGAAGACAATTCTAGGCAAGTGTCAACCCCAAATGATCTTGTTTGATTTTCGGATGAATCGAAATTCGAGAAATTACTAAAGCCAAGAGTGGAGCGTTTGTCCTAATTTGATAGACATACCAGTTATGCATGAAAACCTTTGCAAAGGTAATACAAATCCGATGCTGAAGTGTTACTGTTTCCTGGTCATCCTGAGTCAAAGAAATTGGGCGACTCTTATTTGGGTTCCATGACATTGTGACGTAATACGAAATGAAACTAACACTCACTAGTAGGTATTAATATTAATAGATCAATCACAGATTGAATTTTTCATATTTAGATTTTATAGCGAGTGGACTAATGCGTTAAGTTGTACATAAAAAAACCTCTTCATGAAGGAATCGTACTACAAAATCAAAAAATATAAGAATCTTTCAAACTTTAGGAAATTTTAAAACGTATTCATATTCATCCTTCTAGTTATGTAAGATATAAATTATCCAAGCAAGCTATCTACCTGTAAAAAAGTCTATGATTACAGTATAACCTTTGTTAAGATTTTCCCTTTCATATTCACATTTAACCAACGAACAGAAATCATGAAAGTTGTACTCAAAACTTCGTGTTGTTGTCTCACCAAAAGATTGAATAACTTTATGTTCACATATCAAATTAACTTCTTTTTTCAGTTTCTCAAAAGTTTGTTTGGCAGAGTTAAGGAGCCCTTCTTTCATCAGTAGAGTGAAACTTTACTAATCCAAATAGCCGATTGAAACACAATAGAATGAACGCAACTTTCAAAATCTTCAATTCATTCAAAGATATTGGCCTTTTGTAACAAAAAGCTATCATTCCTTCTCAGAGGTCAGTATTCTTTATTTTGCTAATTCCATAACTAACAAACAACCTCGAGAACTCCCAAGATAAGTTTTATGGAATTTTTAAAAATAATTGCTAACAATTTAGGTCAGATGACAATATCTGCATTAAAATCAATCATGCATGAATTCTGATTATCGGATTAGAGTGTATGAATGATCGAGTTTACTGTATCTTTATCTTTGTATCAATACGCTAAATGTCGCTCTCCTCGCCAGAAATGGGTAGTTAAGCCAACATCCGGTACATGGGAAACAGATACCTGTGGGCATAATTCGAATAAGGAATTATACTTAATTTTAATTCGGGTTTTGCTTTATGATCCACTCCGTTCGTTCAAAAACGCGAAATATGCCTTCATTTAATGATTTAATTTTGCACAACAGTTTTAAAACTGTAAACTTACAATTTTCAATATTACTCATTTATGTTAGATGAATTTTTACTGTACTGTAAAATTAAAATTTAGACATGTATTAGTTTGCGAGCTGTGAGACATACTGGAATCCGGTAAATATCATCTTAATTACAAATTCAAGAAATTGGGGAGTTTGTCACTATAAAATAAAATTGTGAGCACTTAAGAGTCCATTAAAAAAATTATGATTAATAAAAGCTTAAACTAATACTACAGTTATACTGTTCGCTAATGAAATAAAATTTTGAAGTTTTCATTAGAATGGTGATGAAAATTTTACAGCTGCACTAACTTTAATTTTTTATTTTTTTATAGCTACAGATCTATCGTTCAATCAAATGTCAATAAATAAGAAGTACATAGTATTAGATAGCCAGGTTATGGAATGGCATTCTTTTAAAAACATCTGATGCAAATACCACACATTTAAAATAAATCCATGTTACTTTATCATTTCCTAGCAAGTAGATTATGTTAAGTTTGACGTACGTAACATTTATATTTAAAATAAAATTATCAATGACAACATTGCAGGATTATGTTGGCAATATTTTCCTCGCCACGCGCTAGTTTTCACAACTGTCATAAACATAAACAAAGTTTGTCATCTAATTACTGTGAGTTTACTTGTGCTTCTGTTCAGGTTATCCTTTAATTTGTTTACACAAAACATTATGGCAACAGAATTTAATCTCCTAAATTTGTTTCCTGAGTTACAACAGGAATGGCCAATTTTGTGCTAAACTCGAGAATATTTGTTCCTTAAAAATTTCCAACGCTTTGTTTTTCTTTAACACTCGAGTAAAAATCCTTTAAAACTCTTAAATTTAATGAAAAACCTGAGGGAAAACTTCATTTGAAAAAGAATATCCTTAGACGGTTTTTGTTCTTTTTCTTGTTTTGAATGAACAAAATATTGCAAAAGCGAACGAAGATGGAGATATACTGGAATACAACATCTAATTTGTATTCAACTTTTAAAATTCTTTCGAGTAATACTTGAATTTATTAGGAAATGAAGCGCGCTATAAATATTTATCACTTTCAAGCTTTAAAATCTATTGAAAATTGAAGAATACTAATGAAGTCTGCCCTTAAGGAAAGGCAAAACGTAACGGCTAATCATTTTTCACCGTCGAATTGATTCTCGATTTTTCCAAATAGGAAATTAAAGAAAAAGTACGTTTTATATTTTAAATTCATTTAATTTCTACAGCGAGATAGAGCATAAAGAATGAAGAACTCGATACTGCACTTTAAATTCCTCCTCAAAATATGTTAATGAGGTAAATTTTACATTTGTGATGATCACGTCGACACATTTAAAAGTCTGAGAAGATCATTCTAATATGGTACAGACCTTGACCTGATAAGGCTCCATTCTACATTAAAATTCCATTCATATCCTGCAATACATGCGCGTAATTATAGTTTTGTTCCATTTAAAACGGAAGTATTAGACGTTCTTTTTTCTTTATTTAGCTAAAAGATATAATGATTTTTGACAAAAGGGTTAAATATTTGAATATGGTACATGTCCTTTTGCTTTTCATCCAGGCTACGCTATTTAATGTATTCCACTATTATGAATGTTATTTTTGCGAATAAAGTAAAGGTTCTTGCCAAGAAGTTAAAAATACTGCCGTTCAGCGAGACCGAACGTTTTGAATTAATTTTGTAGTTTTTATGTTCTCGGATTTCTTTACTGCAATAGTAGAAGAATAATGTTTTTTCCAGAAATAGATAGCATCATGCTCTATAAAAGAGTAAACACAAGACAAAAGTTGGCAAGCAGAATTTGGAAAACGGTTAGACCTTATTTGCTTTCATTTTGAAAGATTCCTAGAATTTAACAAAACTTTAAATCGACTTTTAGTCATCTCTTTTAATATTGTTTAAGATTTAAAATAAATTAGAGCTATAGATAAGAAAACAAATGCAATTGTACACACTTTTATTATTATTTGCAACTAATCTCATTAAATAATCTGCAATAATTACACAAAACTGCAGTAAATAATATTCGTGAATGTCGTAACTTGAATTACGACAAATGGAATTTTCCACTCTACTGAATATTAATTTCTTTATAAAACCTTTTACTAGGTTATCCAAGCTACCTATTAAATTCTAATCTAAATCAAATCTAATTTTAAAGTTAGAAATGTACCTGAAAAATTTAAAATAGTGAACTGTTACTTATACGCCTCACAAAAAATGGGATATTTTTCAAGATGATCATAGCTACCTATTCAAGGATAAAACATGGTCAGAGACAGAGTTAACTCCTTGTAAAGATTTTAACAAACGGCATGGAATGTTATTAGCAATAAATACCATTCGTATCCTTTTCTTTAATGATAATTATCAGAATACATAACCTTTATTTGTTTGTGATCAATTTAACTTTTCATTTTATTTAGACATAATTCAGTAAAATTCAAGAATCGTCTTAACATTAATAACTTCTAGGCCATCAGTCAACTAACATTACTATAATTGCAAATAAGTCTTCATTATTAGTAGTACTTAAAGACACGAAAGAAACAAATTACCTACATGTGATCTAACCTTTTACCACAATGTAAAAACTCTAATAATAGTTTGTTGAATTACCGAACTTTAATCGGAATTAATAAAGACGAGTTCACAATTGAGTCGTTTCAATCAATAGTTATGGCACATTGAGCAGTAATATAGGCATGTATCACTTTTACTTTTAGTTTTCGTACTGTTAGCGTCGCTGTAAATTGTGACAGGAAATATTAAAAACATTATAGTGACTTTATGTTGCCTACAAATTGATCTTAATTATTTGGTATTTGTTTCCAGACAAAACATTCTTTTTACCGGAATGAACAAAAGAACTTTCAGATTTTGGCACCAATAGATCTAACAATAATTTTTAAAGTAACTCAAAACAATTAACAAAACTGTTGCTCAATCCAAGCCATATAACCATAGCAAAGGGGTGGGACAGATAAGCGCCTACTGCTCTTGACAAAAGCAGTAAAATACTTACAAACAGTGTCTTTGCTTACGGGATGCCCTGGTAAAACTTTTGACCACGTTGGGTTAATAAAACAAACGTTCTATCTTTAAATAAAACACACAAAATGATAATAATCTCATTAAAAGTAATGTAGAATGCACGAATGGACGGTTTTTGATAAATGGAGGCAAAAAGGGGCTCATTACACTGAGATGCTCATTTGTACTTGCCTTTGCTAAGGAAGGCAATATCACTTTCATAAGATGTACATGTTTATGATCAGCTTTAGAAATTAATCCTTAATTGAGAATAAAGTTCTTTTTGCTTTATCAGTTTTTCTTTATTCAAGTGTTGTTTGAGAACATCTTACAGTGAGATTAAAAAACACAGTTCTTTAAAGTTACAATACATAACCTATGACAATCGAATTGAACCCATAAAATTGTACAATGTATTTCACACCCAATTAAATTTAAAGAAAAATCATGTCAAACTGAAAAATTGTTTTTTGGAAAACTTCAAACATTTGAGTAAATCTTAACATTTATGAAAGACTGTACTTTTGAAGCTATATAACGTCATTATTTGCGCTCTGCTAAAATTCATTCTGAAACTGAATTACTCTATATATAAATCTTATTAATTTGAAGTGTTACGAAATTGCAATCTATCGATGTTTAATACATTTATGCTTCAAATTGGCCTATTTCAGTTTTGCTCAAAAACAGTCCCAAAGCAAACAAAAATAATCTCCCTTAGTACTGACTTGACTTTTAGTAATTTAATAATAATTTCAAGGAAGAAACAAGTCCCCCTTTAGAGGACTATCTCAATAAAACTAAACAATAAATGATGCGAAACAATAATTTTTTTGTACCTGACATTGACGTTCTGATTTTAGTACAATTAGTTTTTTTCCATCAAGGAAATTGTTGATATTGCCAATTGCTGCATTTTTAAACTTTCTTTGTGTCTAACAATAATCTCAAAATATAAAACTACTGAGTTACGGAGGTAGCTAAAAATGTTTTTAGAAAATACAAGAAAAACGTTGGAAAATTTGAATAAATGGTTTTATTGTTTTTCAAAATATTCTGCTTTAGGTTTATACATTTTTGCATCGCTCGAACCAATCGATTAAGCAGTTTTTCCAGTTAGAAAGAGGTATTTCTAAAACATGCTCTTTATATGCTTCAACAGCCTCTTCAGGCGTACAAAAACGCGGACCACTCAGTTTATTTTTGATTTGAGGAAATAAGAAAAAGTAATTTGCTAACAAATGAACAATGAGACATTAATTAGACGTTTTGCTGCTTTGAATAGTGGACTGTCAGAGCTACTTTGTGAGGGCCTGCGTTGTCCTGATGTAGAATGATTTTATTACTTTCGCGTTATTTTGTCTAAGTTCAGCAATGACTTGTGGCAAACAAATCCCTAGCATACATTACCATACCAGTAAAACCCTTCGAGAACGAACAACTTTTGTTGGTTTTGGTTCGTCTTGGAACACCCACACAGGTGATTGAAGTATAGCTTCAGGTTCGTATAAATAGATCACTTGTAACAATGTCGTAAACCAGATTTCGCGATCTTCGATTGCACTTTTTCAGGATTTCTGTACTTCAATCTACACAACTCCTTTTTTGAGCATTACTTAAGCTGTGGGGAATCCACTGAGCGTAAATCTTCCTAACATTTAAATCTTCATACATTTGTTTGTGTGTTAAAGGATGGTTTAATCTCACAGTATGTCATATAACGATCTATCTCTATCATCTCACGTACAGTATCGATATTTCTTGCAACTCTAGATGTTGATGGACGTCCAGCACGAGTCTCATCCCCTAGAGTAGTACGGCCACGACTGAATTCAGCAAACCAGTTATAAACTGTTGCTTTGGAAGGCGCTTTATCCCCAAAGGCTCCTCGAAGTCGTTCAATGGATTGTTTCGGAGTGAACAGAGTTGTTTAACTGGTGTTTGATCTGCTAATTCTAATAAGCATAAGAAAGCCAAATTTTACAAAAACAATATCAACAGTTTCCTAGCGACGCTACAACTACTTGAATCTAAACATTTTTGCAGCTATCCTCGTACTTCTCTACAATTTTAACACGTTTTTAAATAATGAACTGAATGTTTGATCACTAAAAATATTTCCTAAAAAACTTCAGTTTACTGTTAGATCCGTTTCAAGTAAACGACGAACAAGATTGAGCAAGCAGCAATGCTATTGCAAAAGTAAGACTATCTGTAATAATATATCACTTTATAAATACACGACAAAAATTATGGATATCCAAAATTTTATATAATCGTAAATTCACAAGAATGAAAAATGTTAGTTTATTAAAAAGTACTTATAGTTTCAAACATACAAACGAGATATGAAAAAGCAAATTGTTGCTGGTAAAGGCTTTTGAATAACGTTCACAATGAGAAGAACTAAATCCAAAAGATCATAACAATATTTTGACTCGCCGATTTACTTATTTGGATAAAATTTTTTTGATCTACACACCAATGCTATATCACTTCCTGTTTTCCAGGAAGTATACATCATACTGTATATTTTTATGGATTTGGATAGACGATCAACAATCGCTTTCAACATACTCATTGTAGTACATCTATTTATTATGAATAATTTCAGAAAAATCTACAAAAACAATAGTTGTGATAATAACTATAGCATCTAAGGTGATAATTAAACTGGCGTGTTTGGCATTGCAAGTCCTTTAAGACATGGTCTATTTACATACACTTTGGATTTTAAATAACCATGTAAGAGAAAAATCTAATAAGGTTTTACATCTGGTGACCTAGGTAATCACTCAATACTCAATAGTGCTCTCACTTTCGATTTATCTGTTGGGAAAATTGCATCTAGAAATTGCCCAACGACCATTTTGTTGAAACCAAATTAGATCGTTAAGTAAATCAGAATTACCTAAATTAGAAAACAGAACAACAAAAACAGGAATTTCTACTCACACATTAATTTTCAGAGAATACTGCCTGTAGACGTCCTCTATCAAACGTGGGTTTTCTGTTGCGAGGTATCTGCAATTTTTTCTCTTGACGGTACCATCTAGACAAAACATCGTTCCATCAGAAAATATAATTCTTTGATTAAAATTTAACGGTTTGTAGAATTAGATTTCTCAGTCAAAGTCGTCTTCCAACACCTTTATAAAGGTGGCATTTCGCTACTCGAAATATTATTGATAATGATCCTGTCCTCAAATCATGATTTCTTGATGCTTGTCTAACTGTCACATGAAGATTGTTTTGAGCTGTTAAAAAGATGTTTAATTTAACATCTTCAGTTACCTAGTGTGGTCGGCATTCAGATAAATTTTTAATGTGACTCAATTCTGTTTTCTTTTTAATTTTATTTTTAGCAGATCCGACTAATTGGTGGACAGTCAGAATCATTTTCATTAAATAAATTATAGACGTTTCCTTGAGTACGAATTTAATTTCCGAAACCAATCATCATGAGTATCTTTATTCGTTCTCTTTCCGTTAAACGCATTTTGATAGTACTATTAGTCAGTCAGTAAAATAGCAATTCGTTTTGATAAATAATGTAATATCAATTTCCTTATCGGCTGTTGTTTACTCAATTTTAAATTTTATTGTAAATTTCTTGGGAATTATTCGTAATAAATAGATGTACGAAGGGTCTATTAAAATCGTTTTTAGATCATATATTTAAAATAATAGCAGTTAGCCTTAGTCTCAGGAAAACTAAAGATGATATTGTGTTGGTGTGTAGCTTTTATTCAAATACATAAAACAAAGGAGCTTTTGCAAAAAAATGAGTACTATGATTTTATCTGATGTGACATTCCTTTAATTGTGAACGCACTTTAAAGAAATATTATTAAATATAACTAAGCTTTCATTAATGCAGAAAATAGGTTCAAGATTGGAACATGAGCTACATTGGTCAGATTCAGAAAATGTTTCCAAACGTTGTTCAGGGAAGGAAACTTTCAATGTGGAGTCAGGAAGGGCATCTTATAACTCCAGAAACTAAGTATTGCAAGGGCGATGAAACTTTGTCAAATACTAATTATAGAATAGTCTTTGGGGGACTTTCTTTTTAATAAAAAAAATGCAGTCTTATCTTTACCACCTAGAAATGTCAAGAATGAACTTTGAGCTGCTTTTAGGTAGGTTACGCTTGGCGTTTTCATCTACTAAAATGTGAATTGCAGATTTGTAAAGTTGTTTAAAATCTCGTAAGACTTCTAAAATGGGCGTGTTTTTCTATGTAATCCACTTAAGGACTTCTGAGCTATATTCTACTTTAACTTTCCTCTTATAAGTTCTTTATCTAAACGTTCTGGATCTCCGCAAGTATCTCTTAAGACTCTTCACTAGTGAACTACTACCACTTCTTACGGCATCGTACGCGTTGCATGATAACTCTAGTTTGATGTAAATTAGCTATTATTTCTCAATGTGAATTACAAAAATAAAGTTGAAGCTATGATACAACCGAGGGATTTTGAAAAATTTATTTTTTTTAGGAAATTATCAGCTACGCTAAAGACATAATAACGATCAACTTTGCCGTTAATTTACAGCAAAAGTATAATACTTACGAAGATTTCCCTCGATTATATGATAGTTTGTTAATGTATAATGCTACAGTTAAAATCTGGAGTTTATACAAAAATTACTTCAACCCATTTTTTTGCAACTACAAAATGTTGTTTTAGAGTAAAGTTGTAACTGATTTGTGCTGCCACTCGGTAGCATCTAGAAACTAATATCTAGCTCAACATGTGCAATTCACCCTTCGATGATTCCAAGTATTCACAAAATATGCGTAAATGGTTATCCTTCCAATCACAATGTAGTTAAATCTTTTACTTTGCTCTAATTTATGCTCAAAGATTATTTACATAACAAAAAGTAAAGCTTTTACCCATAGGAATGGTTATGTAACTTCAATTTTATTTAAAGCGAGAAAAAAAAAAGTAAAGTATATTATAACTTATAAGGAATATAATTAGTATGGGTAAAAAATGTATTCTTGTTAATTGTAAAAGCGAAAATTAAAAAAATGAATGCTGAAAATCCAACACAAAATAACTTGAACTTTTAAAGGTGAACATTTTAGTTCCAATCATAAAATTCTCAGAAACTACCACATTTTTAGTTTTGTGAGGTAATAAAAGTCCCTTTTTAAAAATATTTTCAACCAACGAATATAGTTGAGTGTCAACTATAGTTGAAAGTGGTTACAATTGTACGCGTGATTATAATGGGAAAATTAAACGAAAAGTGTAGATATAAAGTGACATTAGTAGGCAGGAAGAAACGAAGAGGTCATATATCTAATTTAAAAAATCAAGGTATTTCTCATTTAATTAAATCAGTTGCAAAAACGACGAAAGTTGATTATTCCCTGAATAAATTACAGCAACCTGATTACTGGATATACAGGGTGTAAATATATAACGCCGACAAATGAAACCTGTAATTGATTTCTTTTTGCTATGAATTGACTTGAATTAGTAGGTACATGCATGCAGATCATCAAATGTTTTTACAGAACCTTTCATTTAGGAACATTGTAAACTTCAAATGTAAATTCGAAATTGTCCAATTAGATCGGCTATGCAGGATTAACTTGGTCATTTGATTAATTCTGCTTTCTGCAACCGGGCATAAAGTACAACTCTTTATTTTCCCCTAAATTTACAAAAGTTCTGGTTATTTCGACATAGTGAAGGGACGATCTGAAAGTTTCAGTTTTTTGTGCCTCCGTAAAATTCCATTTTCATAACTGATGTTGTTTTTGCAACAATTAATTCAATCTACTTATTGAATATCCACTCATAATTCATTAAATGCAGGATATGAACGGAATAACGTATCTGAAAGTACGGAAGTAATGCAAGATGCTTTACACATGCTAGATACACCAGATTCTAATGTTGGATTTGAAACAAGTTCAGCAAACAGTACATTTACGACTGAAAATGCAAATACATTCACGGCTGAAAATGCAGACACCGAAAACGGTTCTAGAGAATTGCCCGAAGAAGCAACAAAGAGCTTCATTGGATCTGCATGCTCCTCAAAGATAAATAATACCAACGACTCTGAAGGATTAGTTGGAAACAGGATAGTCGACATATTATACGTTCTAGAATGCCTGAAACGTATAAATTTACATGGAGAGCGCTTTGGATGCTCAATAAATAATTTAGTTTTTACATTAGAACGTCGATATGGTCTACGATCGGAACTATTCTTTAAGTGCGATATGTGCAACGAGACATTTAAATTGTCAACGGTAGATCCCAATGGCACATCAATGAATTTAAACACCACTGCTGTAGCTGGATGTATGAGCACTGGAAATGGATACTCTAACATAGAAGAGTTATTGTCTGTGATGAACATACCACCAATGTCTTCGTCAACCTATAAAGAGCATCACAGGATTGCAAGTGCAGGTTGGGAAGCCGTCGTTCTAGAAAAAATGACAGAGGCTGCACAGGAAGAAGCTAAACATCCGATATCCATAAACAGCGTTAACGAAGAAGGTTACCCGCTTGTTCCTGTAGTTGCGGATGGGGCTTGGTGCAAGAGGTCCTACAAGACCAATTATAACTCTTTATCGGGAGTTGCTGCTATTGTAGGTCAGCATACTAGAAAAGTGTTGTATATAGGTGTCAAAAACAAGTATTGCACATACTGCGATCGTGCATCTGCACAAAACTAGAGTCCTTCAACACATGCTTGTGGAAAGAACTATATTGGCAGTTCTTCCGGTATGGAGTCTGCTATCCTGGTGGAGGGTTTTAAAAAAAGTGTGGAAATGTATGGTGTAAAATATACAAGATTTATAGCCGATGGAGATAGTAGCACCTACAAGAATATTTTAGAAGCACGGCCTTACAATAACGTAACCGTAGAGAAAGTAGAGTGTAGAAACCACTTACTTGGTGGACTGTAAATAAAAAGGAAGTTTTAGGGGATAGTAACTGTGGAGAAAACTGCGAAAAGCCCGATATGCCTGAGGAATTATTTCAAGAAGAAAATAAAACATTTTTAAAGAAACTAAAAAGAACAAAAAAAGAAAGAGTTAGATTAGAACGAGAAACGATTCTTCAGGCTGAAAGCGGGAAATGGATGGAAGAGAGAAGATTTTTAGTTGATAGTTGTAACAAGTTTTGTTTTTATATTTTTTTTTTGCGTTTGGATGTAGTTCAGGAAGCTTACTCTTTCTACTTATGTATATCGTGAACCAAAATTAGGATTCAAAGATTTTAATTTAGTCGTCTAGTTCTTTTTATTATTATGCTATTACTGATAGAAATATTTTTTGTTAACATTTTTTGTATATTTCGAAAACACCCTGTATATGTTTAAATAATGTTTTATGTTTTACTTTTTATATGTACGTTATTACAATAAGATAAAGACCACTATTTAACTTATTTTTATAATATTACGTAACTTTCTTTACATACAACTGTAATTTTAGATCTTTTTTGATATTGTAATTAACTAATTATACATACCTATATTAGAAAACATTGGGGCAATTTTATTTGTATATAATACTCGTCGATAAGTTTTCATCTTATTGAAAGGACCTCAAAAAATAAAAAAGTACAAACTGTTGTGAGTTTTTGAAGATTATTTATCGTTTCCAAGATAAAGTGTATTATGACTACAGTTATTTACCTCTCCATGAACTGAACAACGTACAAAAAGTACGTGCTTTTACGTACTGTAAAAGATTAGCATTTTGAATATTAATTTTTATTTTTAAAAACCTATTCCATGGACCTATCCGTACACTGGTATCAAATTAATATTTTCTAAGAACGTTTTCGAAGTAAATTCAAATAAAATTTAATTTTATCTATCGCACATGCATTTATTTATTCATTTTACTAACATGTAGAAACAAATGTAGATTTTAGTAATAAAGTAACCAGTAACTAAGCATAGTAGTAAGGTGCAAAACACCGTTTATACTCCGTAGCCAAAATAAGTCGCAATTAAAACTACAAGCAGACTCGCGGCGGAAGCTTTCCGAAAACCTTTTCTATTATCTGTGCCGAAAACTGACCACGATGGGCCCGCTGGCCTGATGCCGTCGAGGTTGTTTACACCCCTTATACCCCACACAGGTTTATTTGTAACCACCCATTTCTGTCCCAAACAGTACCTCGCCCTTTACACCCCAAAAATTTCAACCCCTCGGAGTTACCTAGCGAACGCTCTTAACAACGGTAAAGCAAACTCGAAAATGTTTATTTTCATCAGTGATAAGGCAGTAGCGACTAGTGTTAGACCCTTTCTTGAAATTATGATGTCTTAGCCTAAGAAACAAAGGCAATCGGTGGCACATTAACATTTGCTATAGTTACACTGTTTTGAAAAGCCTTTATACAGAATCACCTTGAAATAGTTGGCTAAAATCTAAGATTAGCTTAAACGTGTTATAAAAATGAAAAACTTCCGATAAACATATGTCCCAAAGTACGTCGGTCAGAGATACAAGATGTCAAAGTTTCATTCAGAATATCTTGTTTCTTAAACACTCAGAGAACAACGTCGGATAATGAGGTGGGTTCTCTTAGTTGCTATCACTATAAGACGCTACTTTGCATATTCTTGTCTTGATTATAGTCACAATGGGCGGAGACTAAAGGTAAGGCATTTTCGAGCAAAGGAGAATTCTTTGATATGATGATGTGATGATTTTTCTCGTAGGATTTAGTTTAGGTGCATATTTCTTTCAGCGGTGAAGATTTAACTTTAGTATCTTACATCTAGAAAGTTGTACTTTTTAGGACAAACGATATTTTTATTAGAACTTTTTTCATTCTTATAGCAAGTTTTAGTTAACTCCAGATTTTGGCCAATTGTTTTAAACTACACTGTAGAAATACACGGCTTGTGAATCCTTTATTGATATGTTCTAGGTTTCAAAATACTTAAATAAAACTACAAAAATGAAGAATTGTAGTTGGGAGAAAATGATTGAATAACAGCTGTTCCTGACGATATATCAGATTGCATTTTTCTGGCGCTCCATGATACTCTTTGTTTTGTTGCTATAACCTTCAAAAATGCCAAAATCGTTGGATTTTGTATCACATGTTCTCAAATCTCTGAGTTTCTTTGAAATACACGAATTTGAATAAAAAAGGTCACAAAAGCCTTTGTTATTTCTTTCATAATTGTTATTGATTTTGTTCTTTGTCGAGGTTAATATGTATAGCGACTATGTTTGCACGAAAAAGTTCATTTGGCCAATGTCAATAGAAACTTTTGGCAGCAAAAATGCATGCACCCTACAAGCACGTTAATTATTTGTATTGTAAAACACTAGAAAACTCAGTAATTACTAGGTTGCACAGTGCCTTTTTTACGCTAGAATAAAAAGTTTCAATATACCAATACAGAATTCTTATAAGTTTGTGAAGTTACTGAAATAGGTTTTAACTTGTGAAACTTTTTCTGGTTTGAATTTAGAAGTGATTTTTGAATTCCTAAGATTTTAGAGATGTTAAATGACGTGTGATATATCGATTGGAGAGCATATTTTTATTTTTTAGAGTTGGCTACAAAGGTCTTCTCTTCGAAGGAAACAGATTATTACGAATTTATGGTTTAGGGTAAAATAATATAAGAGACTGACCTTATTTACTTGACCTTTTATGTAAATCTCAAACCTTCTGAAAGAAAACTTAAAGAAAACTATTTGCTCTACAGAAAAGTGTTTGTTGTTTACAACATCAATCTTGCGAAAATTTTCTATACTTCATTTACACTAGATGATTTTACTTTATCATTTAAGAAAAAAGATGATTACATAATTTAATTTGTTAGCATAATCAGGGAAGTTTCAAAATTGATTTTTCACGTTGAAATCTTGAACAGCTCAGCTTAACCCTGTTTATTGCATAAATTAAATAATAAAGAAACTAGTTGTACTAACATTTCCAGTTTTTTAGTTTCTAGATTTCTAAGCAGAATGCTGGACGTAACCTACAAAATAGAAGGCATTCTATACGATGTGATGTTATTACTGCTATGCCTAACCTGAGAAAACTCAATTTTACTCGGACACGACACAGCCAAGAAAAAAGTGTAATAATAATTTATTTGTTATGTTAAGATTGTGTGGAGATGACTAAATGATCTATTTTTGCATTAGAGTGACGTATTTTTTCCCTACATTTACTGTCTTAAAGCTTCACCATTAGTAAGAAAGAATATTTTAAATATATCAGATACAAAATTGAATAGACTATGCAACGTGTTTCAGATACACCCAGTATTTACAATGATTATGGCATGCACAGTATGTTAATTAAGACTTCTACTTGTAATTAATTCTACATAACAGGTATACGTACCAAAAGTAAATTTTTCCAACATAGGATGTCTAAACTTTCGGAGGGAAGGTAGGTGTATTTTAACGTGAGCAGTCCCTTGAATTTAACATTGAGGGGAATTTAATACGATAATCGATTTCCTCTGGGTAAATAAAGAAAACTGGAAAACATCAGATAGTAAATTTTATTTAATTTATTTTATACATCAGAATGGGGCTTTGTTAATCTTACTTTAAGATTGGATGAAAAAATATTTGGAAAGGCTTATAATGTAGGAAAATTTGGCAAGGTTATAACGTTTAAATAGAACCTTTATTAACCTTTCCCATTCTATTAAATCTTAAAAACTCTTTATAAAGCCTTATGTGAAGTGGTTTTGCCCCTAACTGTTTCATTATCGTAGAATAAAACAGACCCTTCGTTCTCGAATGCCCTATAAACCTGTCCGCCTGAACTTTAATATTCTCAGCCGAAATAAATATTGAAATGGTCATTGTTTCATTTTGAGAAATTGTAAGAAAAAAATTGTTGCCTAACTTTCTTTTAGATGTTGCTTTAGCAGTTACTTATTTTGATCAGAGGGGATTCCAGAACTTTGAAAGTTTAGCAGCTAGTTTCAAAAAAGTTGTGTCCTAAAAATGAGCGAGCTTAAGGTTCATAAGTGCGTGATTGAGAAAGACCTTTAGAAGTAGGTACTCAAACTTCTTTCTTGTATCAAACGTACGTAAATTACAAATCAGTTTAAAACGTTGTTTTTCATAATTAGAAACGTCAAAGTTAGAGAGAAACGGGTTTTAATAGAAAATTATAATTTCCTTTTTGTTATAAAATGCAGAACCTACCTAAAGATATTTTTATTATTCAAGGAGAACCGTTTCTAATTTATAAGATATCGATAATAATATCAACATAAAATTTCTTTCTTGCTAATCATTTAGTTCTAAGTAATTATGTATCTTTAGTAAGAGGAAAGAATTTAGGCGATAAGAGTTAATTATTGTTTTGATTTATTGCGTTTTATATTGAACGATCAGCCATCATCATCATTATTATTTATAAAATTTATATGTTTCCTTTATAGTATATAGATAGTTTAAGTGCATTATATTAACAGGGCTTTGAACTTATTTTTTGTTTGGTAAAGTCAATATTCAAACAGAATTACGTGCTGTACGTATAAAATTTTCAACCTTTCAAACCTCCCTTTTGTATAAACCATAACAATTCTTAAAAACAAAAGAAGTAATAAAAGCAATTAAGATATTAATCTTCCCTTAATATTGCGATAAAATTGTTTAACCTAATTGCCGATAGAAATCTTAAAATTAAAATACCAAAAAAGCAATGAAAACTCAAATTCGATTTTGGTTTTTAAAAATAAGTTATTGCAATTTTTTCCTACTACTCTGCATTAAAATATGTATGTAGGTACCTACTTTTTGCTCTTTATAACTCACCATTACATAATTTTATGTTTTCATAGTCAAATACCGTTTGTTCAACAATTTATTAACCAACAGCATGCAATATTTAAATTACATTTTAAATTTACGCACATTATTTTTATTACAAGTGGGAAGCCGCTTAAAAGATCCGCCACTAAAAAAACAGCGCGATGACATCACTTTTGAAATATTAAAACTAAATTGGTGCAACTTCAACTCATTACACTACTTTTCTAGTCCCTTATTAACTTCGTCTATATCAGAGAAGGGGAACGGGAACATAAAGAAACATAAAACGTCATTCCTGAAGGAAACAGATGTGTCAGGGAGCCATTTCAGGCTCATGCGCCCTGTTTTAATCAATAAGTTTACACGTGCTTTTGTTTACAACTCTTAGAAGTTTTCTATAGATGCATATTTTTCAGAAAGTTCCCGAAGCTTTAAAAATTTTTACGAGTATTGCTGAGTTGAATGCCTTTCGATCCCTTACAAATAAACATTTTATTAGATCGTGTATCAATGGAGCTTTTACGAGGGACTAATAATGAGGTAATAAAGTTTCAAAGTAGAGTGCAAGTTTGCAGGTTTCTAGGTGTAGTACTGCATAAAGAGGGCGCCAACTTCAAGAAGAATATTTGTCGATACCATTTTAAAATAACGTGACCATTTTGCAATATGAATTGAAAAGAGTGTAATAATAGCAGTTTGGTATACATGTTAACTTGTTATTTTAATTATGCTAACCATTAGAACTTTGTATTAGCATTTTAAGTAACTAGTGTGATCATTCGCGCCACCTATGATTCTGCAATATAACTATTTTGAGGTTTTACAGGGTCATTTAAATCTATAAAAGAAAAGGCAGATTTTGCAGAAAGCACACACTTAATTTATTTACATAAGAGATTTACATTTATGTACAATGATAAGTATAAACAAAAACAAAAACTCAACAATAATATAAAAACTTAACAAAAACGATAATATAAATAACAATTATTTTTGTTTGAAATATAATTATGGCATATTATAAATATTTGCAGAATTTGATGGATGATTTATCATTAAGTAACTGTAATTAAATTTGAGAATTGTACTTTGTTTCAAGTGTATGGTCCCCTGAATTGGTTTTGCAAACATAAAACTAATATTCCATGGTAATACTAGTCGACAATCATAAATACCAACTGGAATATTATTTTAACAAACCTTATTAACATATTTTTAACAATCTTAAATCTTATCCTTTTTAGGAAGGTTCATTTAAAACAAAGAAAATTTTATTTCTTTATTTTAAACAAAATTAGTCAGTAAAAAGGATAAAATTTTACATTTTCTTATTAATCTAAAAGTAGCAAAATAAGCATAAAAACACACACAAGATAAACAAAATATAAGGCACACAGAAACCAATTTCCAAAAGTACTAAAAATTACATTAGGTCTGCTTTAGGGTAAAAATTTTATGTCGCATTATCTCTATAAATATTTTAATTTTTACCCTTCTACACCGGCATTATCACCCTTGTTTTAAAATATTCCTAAACTAACAAATTAATGAGACAATAAAAAGTTAATGAAATTACCTACACCCTACTTAGAACATAATTACTTAGCAGAATTACATACAGTGTGAAGCTTTTTTTAAATCCTAAACTAACAATTAGAATGTAATACAAAAAAATCAAACTGTGGTACCTAAAATTATTTCAAAACATACCTACTATAATTGTTATTGTTAAATTATTGTAATGTAGATATATAGTAATGAAAATAGAATAAAAGCAATAAGTAGTAAATAAACAGAAAATGTAGTGATGTGAGTGGAATTTCCAGTTCATTTTGAGTTTTTAGGTTTTCATTGGTTGTAATAAAACAGGACCTAATATAATATTTAAAAAATATAATTATAGCTAAAATTACCTAAAATTATAATTAATGAAAACCTATCATTGGAAATTGAAAGTAAATGAGGTCAGTTTAAAAACAAAACAATGAGTATTATTAGTGTAATATACATACAACTTGATTTAACTGCCTGTTTAATGTGGACATTATAATAATTAACTATTATGTTGTTTATAAGTTAACTAAAATAGTAATCTGCCCATTGATGTAAAATGGATAAAACTGAAGTTCCTTTTTTATTAGATTGATTTTTTCATTTTTATTACTAACAATATAACAACAGAAACAAAATAGAAACTTAAACAAAAACTTAACAGGCTGATGAAATCTGTATTTAAGAGTATTAATGGAAAGTGATTAACAGTAACTTTTAGATACTAACTAAATGTTATAATGTTAAGTAGTAAGTATCACAACTGATGAAGTCTGTGAATAGGTTAGAAATTGGGTGGTATAATGTTTTTGGTAATAAAATTTGTGATCAAATATTTCCATAACAAAAAACTTAATAGGGTTGTTGTGCTTATGTATTTTTGGTTTTTATAGGACACAAACAGTAACAATAAATGGAAAGCAAAAACAATGTGAAATTGTATTTCA
The DNA here is from genome assembly GCA_011009095.1 of Ignelater luminosus. Lineage (NCBI taxonomy): Eukaryota > Metazoa > Arthropoda > Insecta > Coleoptera > Elateridae > Ignelater > Ignelater luminosus. Next base: position 48,876 of record VTPC01005274.1, read on the forward strand.
GGATAACATGATATATGTAGCTATATGTAACAAAAACAATGAAAACAGAAACAAGATATTCAGTGTGTTGGTAAAAAAATATAAAGCATTAGTGGTTTTTGATTAGGAATTTTTGTGTCAAGATTTTTAATCTATTATTTATCATTCTTTGCATCAAGAGGCCAAAATAATGTAAGTATAAATATACTATATGGTATTATATAAAAATGATATAAAATTAAATTTGAAAAGTTGAAGTTTTAAAATGCAATGTCATGAACATTAAAGTGAATGGATAGAGTGAATATTAATTTTGACAAATTCAATACTCAAGTTGCACACTGAATGTTATAACAACAAACTTAACATTTTTTTTTTGGTGGTTACAGTCTTATTGTTAGTTTTACAAACAATGGGAATGTAACAACAATAACAACAACAAAAATCAGATTCAGTATTAGGTATGGGAACAAAAAGAAAAATGTAAAACTTAACAGAAACTTAACTGATCATTATGGAATTAACAATAAATGGAAAGAAAAATGAGATTTCTGGAAAACAATACAACTGCAATAACACAGAAGAAAACAAAAACTTAACAGAAACTTAACATCCGTTTAACAAGAAATTAAGAAAACATTCTACCATCTATCTGAATGGCATAAATGCAATCCAAATTAGAAAAGGTTATAAATATAAATAATTTAAGAAACTTAAAAGTTGAAAAAATAAAAAGCATAACAGTTATTTTAATTGAAAATTGAATTTAGTAAGTCACTGATAAAAATATGCAAAAAACTTAAATTGAAACAAAAAAAACTAAAATCAAATAAAAAATAAAAAAGAAACAAAAACTAAACAAAAACTTAACAGAAACTTAACATTTTTTAACAAGAAAAGAAGAAAGAGGGACCTATTCACAGACAACATTTTATCATAAATCTGAATGAAAACACTGGAAATTAAAAAAGGTGGGTATCAAAAAGTTATACATTTATTTATGATTTTTGAATATATTGTAAAGCCAAAGAAACTTAACTTAAAATTTTATGCAATATGAAAATTGAAAATAAATAAGATGCTATTTTAATTAGATTTGATACGTTTGCTGATAACCAAAACATCAAATAAAGAAAACCAAACAGAAACTTAACATAAACTTAACTAAGATCAGATCTATAATTTTAAATAACCACTGAACTATTACTCGTTTGGTAATTTAGTAGGGCAAACAAATGAAAACTGAAGATTGATAATGATAATAATTGTCAGCTATTGTGATGGTGAAAAATACAAAATAAAACAGAAACTTAACGGTAAACTTAACTGTTAGTTTGGTAACAATCAAACCATTCAAAAGTTACATAATGATAAAAAATAAAATATATCTGTATCAACACAAACTTAACTGAGAATCTTTGCTGATGCTGTTACGTGTTCTTGATCCATCATGTAGAGCCTCTGTTTTTGTAGAAAAATGATATTCCAGTCTTTTGAGTAATTCTTGTACTGTATTAATCGTGGAAGCTATCGCTACATATATGGATGCGATGGAGTTGTTAACATTGTAGATTTTAGTCTGGAACTAAAAAGTGGTATTATAGTTTCTATACTAAAAAATAATGTAATTATCTACTTTTATTTAATAAATTTTGTTGGTAAGCTGTTTTAATAAATCATTTTAGCGGCCCAAACTATCGCAAAGATGAATTTATACTTTCTGCATAAAAATTTATATAGAATACATCTAAGACCTGAGTAAAACCTCATGGACTACCTTCTGTGAGACACATGCTATTTTCTGTAAGTTAATTATACTAATAAATATAAAAACTCTAGTTAGCTTTAAATGCATTTCTTTTTCAACAAAACTGGAAGCTTAATAACATAAAGCTAAAGGATAATTCAGAGTAAGTTGTGTTAATGAAAATTGAAGATTGGACGTTAAAGGGATATTATTACAGCTAGAGCTGAGAGCAAATTTAATACTTTTATCTAACATGATTATAGATACTCGTATCTACTAGAGAAACGAATCCACCAACTGAAATAATGAAAATCGATAAGGGTTAGAAACATGATTATATTTTAATGAGTAATTTTAATACAGCTATTCAAATATTCCCAATTTAATTTATTTAATTAAAAGTTTTCATATCAACTATGAATAACTATCTCAAATGCCTATTGTTGTTATAAAACTAATAAATAAATTCTAACTAAATTTTGCATACACACACTAATTAAAAGCTACTGGAAATTTGAACATAATGGATTTTAAAAAGGTAAAAACTATTATTACTAAAAATATGTTTTTAAAAGTACACGCTTGTAGTCGTAAAAGAAAGTTGAAAAATAATTCCTGACCTACATGCTTACTCCTTTAAATTTACAGATTACCGTGTAGGATTTGGCACCTTTTCAAGAAATTCTCTCTCGGTTTCTTAGGAAGCTGGACTTCGAAAAGATAGTTTGCATGTTTGTAAGTATCTACGTTGGCTTTTGTACGATCGAAAGGGATAAAGGAGAGCTTTGTAATACACACAGACTTCTACTATGCAGATAAATGGATATTTTTTCAAAGAAAATAACTTTTCTTATTTCAACTAGTTTTAAAAAGCTTTTAGAAAATTATCAATTTTTTCGTTGATACTATTAAAGTTTTCAGATTTGATATTGCTGGATTTTTTATATTTACAAAAAGAAATAAAATTTATGTACTCGTTTACGACTCGTTGAACTTCAATACGTGAAAGCCATAGAATGCATGGTTATTTGAAGTGAATTCTCTCGATTTTGCTATTATTATTCTTCCATTATAAACGTGATGGATTTAAAGAGAAAACAAAATTTCGTCGTAATAAACCATATCATACCAATAAAATTTAAAAATATAAGAAAATTCTTACCTGAACTATTTTTCTTCAATTTTCTCCTAGAGGAATTTCCTTTTACCAGCAATAATCGAACAAAATACAACAAACAAAAACTCAACAATAACTCCGGAGATACCCAAAGGGCACTCCGGATATTAAACGATCTTTAACAGCAACTAGTTGTTATTGGAATGGTTTTTCAAAAAACCGCGAACGTTTTATATAGTTATTGAACCCCTCCATGGATGGGGTTCCCTATTCACCTTTTGCCTTCTCCCACCAAATCGAACTTCCAAAGACGAACTCGTTTGTATAATAATAGAACAAAAGCGACCCCTGTACTTTCCCTTTTCAGATGTCCCTTTTTAAATTTACATAATTTGTGGACAGGTTGGAGTTACGCGCCTTTTTCTCGTTATGATTTAAGACCATTTTACTTTGTTTAAGATTTATAATAAACGGAATTGGATGGGAATTTTATATGCTGGGATTTTTTTTGTGGTGTTGCTTAGATGTAGACAGATCAAATTGAAAATTATCATTTGCATTTATTATTAAATAAGTTCACTTTATACGTAGTTTACGTACTTAATGGGTATAAAATTTCAATTTCCCTTTCTTGATATTACACAGTATCTTTCAATATTTAATATCGAGGTTTGGAAAAAAATATAACTTGCATTTTTGAGTTGGTAATTCTTTCTACACTTCGGTTTTTCCTTTCGTCACATATCACTAAAAATCTGATTTATGTGACCGTTCCTTCCAAGAAGTGTCGAATGGGTATCGATGACCAGAAATTTATTATTTGGGGATAGAAGTTGTTACAAGAGGTCTATATTACAGAGTTAAGAATCCTTTTAAGGTTAAGGACCTTTCAACCCGTTTTCAGGACACCTAAAAGACATTTTATGTTATCCTTTTTATAGATTTTCTTGATTCTATGAAAAAAATTTCCTTAAAGAAAATCCAATTTCAGCAAAATTTTATTAAATTATTCTTATTCAAAACCTTTTTTGAACTTTTTGTATAAGGTGGTAAGCTTTTACGTTAAAAGCAAAAAGCTGCTTCAGCGAGTACAAATAAAATATCATTGAATAGTACCTCTAATTCAATTTGCTATTAAGAAGCAAACGATTGTTTCAAAAACTTTGTCCATTAGTGGCAATGATTGGTAACTATTAATCACTTTTGAAAAGTTTCATTGAAATTCTTAGTTAAGTACCAAACAAAAAAGATTTAAAATCGATCGTTATTAAAATGAATTTAATCTACTTTTAAACGTTTTTTTAAAGAATATCTACTGCTTTAATATAAAATATTGCTTGTTCCCATGGGAATATATTAAAGAGATAAATCATATTCTAATAGAAAAAGCTAATTTAAAAAATAAAAGTCTGATTAATTTTGATTATTCTCTGAAGTTCCCCAACCAGCATAACATTATTGGAAAATTGTGTCCTGTATGACATTTGTTAACTTAACTAATAACAAAGCAAAATATTGGTGAGGGTGTTTTGAATAAAATACATATTATAATTTTATAACTTTTGTTATCCTGTAATCTACTAAAAACGCAAGGAATAACCAAATAAGTAATAAATCTCACGGTTTTGGTAAAAGTAAATTCTCACACTTAATCTGCAAAGGGTCGTCTCCCTAAAGCAAAGAGCACCTGAATCGCGGTTTTCCCCTCGTTCCCGAGTTCCCACGATCAACACAACATGCAATAATACCTTTACATGCATGTTGTCCCTAAATTGCATTGCATTGCACGGGTAGTGATTTTCTCACACCTTTGTGAAGAATTTTGAATGCATAGCCTTCCTTTCAAGGGTTTTAGTTTTGTCACCTGATGCGTTTATGTAGGCATGAGGGATTTTAGGACTCAAATGAAAAACGTGATAGGGTTGCATGGTTTTCTAGAAATAACATTGAACTTTATTGTAGGTATATGAGTTATAAATTACTACCGATGATCAAGCTAAAAATTTCTTTAAAATTTAACATTAAAGATTTCGATTTGCTTAAAAACTGTTTAGAAATTACAAATACTCTTGTTATATTTTTTGTGCACTTCTGGTTGTTTTTTAAAAATGTATCGTGCATGGTAATATTAATATGATACATTTCTGGTTAATTGGTATATACGTAGACACACAAATCATTGTAGCAACATCAGTTGAGAATAAAACAATGTAGTAAAATAAATTAAAATGAAATAAATGATTCCATCAATAATGATATTGTATCAATTTGCACGTCGACCACATTTACCAGGGCATTTCTTCACTGCAATATACAAATATAACGAGTTTCTCTAAAATATTGACGTCAGGTTGGTTATGAATATAAAAACGTCTCTCTTCACTTACCTGATACACATAACATTGACATTGACAAATTTTCCGTTATAGGCTAAGCACAAATCAACAAATTAAATTTGAGAATTACAGCAATTAAGTTCAATCAAGAAAACTGTTTGTTCTTGAGTAAACATTTTGATTAATGTTTTATAAAAATGTAACTTTTTACTAAATTTGACAATCAAAATCATCTCAGCTCCAAAGTCAACTCTGGGGTAAATATATTTGGGACATTCTTCATTATTCTTGAGGGGAAATATATTCAGTGTGATTCATTAAATAATTTGGAAAGAGTAAGACTAGAAATATCAAGATAATGATTTGACAAGAGACATTTTCTAAGTATTTTCAGTAATTATGAAATGCAGATGTATAGTCGATGACAACTAAGATTGTTTACGAAGAATAATAGAACCATAGCTATTTTGAGAAAACTTGAGCAAAAATGATAAAAACAATCATAGAAACAGTGCAGCTTGTATTTAAACAAATATGTGCTAAATGTTGATTAAAGAGAGAACTCACAAAACTTCTATACCCGCTTTTTCTACTTCTACGAGTCTTTCTAAAATCGTAAAGGGCCAATAACGAGAAGAACAAATCTAATGTCAAAAACCAATCACATTAATTTTCGTCTGATAGAACCAGTCCCAGTAAGAAAAACCACCAATACCAATTTAAAAACTAAAGTCATGTAATACCTACAAATAGACAAATTATCGCTATAGCAACCAGTCCGTAAACCAGTTGATTTCATGCTAAGGCGGTCTATTCAAGAATTTAAAGTGTAAACATTATCAGCTGTAGCGACACTTTCTAAAAACTAGAAATACGCAAAACATTGACTTTTCGGAAATAAATATTCGAGGTAAAAGGGTCCCACTTATACCTGTTAATTCGTTGAAGAAATTGTCGAATGTTTTGCACCTTAAAATTTTCATAGAAAAAAGGTTTTGCCGTTTGTCAATTATTTTCTTTCAAATGTACTTCTTTAGAAATATCTTAAACACTTGTATATTATAAATAATTTTTGTAGAAGGTTTAAGAATTTTGTTTAGTGTCTAATTCTTAGTGTACATAAGACATTATAAATTTTCCTAGAAGAATTTTGCTTTTGTCTAAATTCTTCTTAAACGGACCTACAGCAATAATATTTCCTTGAACAAAATTTCTGTTAACAGTTTTTAGAAAATGATTTTCTTCGAAGACTCGAGAATTTTGTTCTTTGTTAAAACAGAGGTAGAGATGTATAAAAGCTTAGTTATTTACAGGGACGACACAATCACTCGCTAAGATTCATTCGATATCATTCCAGTTTGCATAAAATTTAACAAAGTTCTTCGACAATTGTTAACCTGTTATAATCTTTAAAAAATAACGTTTATTTTTACTACCATTTATTATTATTAAACGAAGCCGTACATATTATAAAAACGCCTGACCTCACCACATCTTCACAGGTATCCTGAAAAGCCTATTGTAGTGAATGATTTGGATTTATATTGTTATGTTGCACTGTTCACTTATGAAGTATTTTTCTTACTGTTATTGAAACTTACAGCTAGTTGTACTTTTTAATAATAATCATAAAACAAAACTCTCATGCAAATTAAGATTGACCTAACAAAATTGAAACCACCCAGGGAAATATTGTTAACAAAGTTTGTTTTTCCGTTGAATAAACTGTTTATTGTTTTTGGCCGTACTCATGGGACAGACATAAAGGACTCCTGTATAGTTTCTTTTAACCATCAAACTACTTCATATAACGCAATAAGAAGTATTTTACTGACCGCTGACCGTTAACCGAGAGAAGTTAGGAGATAGTCAACACCTTATAAAGAAAGTCTGACCTTAAAAAGCTACTATACGACCTGATATGAATAGACCCTTAAGAAGATTAGAACATTGGTCAAATCATTACCTATGATATCAAGTGAAAGGTTACAAATTTATGATTGTTTAAGCGCAGTCATTTCTAAGACGAGATAAAGATTTACAAGGAATTTACGTAAGTCCAATTCCACATATCTAAAAGATTATCTGAGATCTTTTAGAGGCCAGAAACTGAAGTAGGATCCCACTTTTACGTAGATTGGGCGATTTGTACTGATCAGGCTTTTCTTTAATTGTAATTGAAAGAATTAATAAATATTGGATTGTTGCTTTTTAAGTTGTGGTTCTCCTCAGATAGTCTTAGAAAGACATCTTTGGTCTACAAAAGAAGTTTTTACATGTGCCTTTATGATTATTTTTTTGAGAAGATCAAGTTGCTTATAAACAACGAAAAGCTACCCGAAGACAAAACTAGAATCTTCGTTTCTTCTAATCATCCGTATTTATAGAAGGTTATCCTAAAATGAGTCGGAATTA